>CM059814.1:4599405-4609405 GCA_030435695.1 Brachymystax lenok tsinlingensis | reverse complement strand
ATCTATAAATAGGCTCCATACTGTAGGTCTATATTTAGGTTCCATACATTAGGTCTATATTTAGGTTCCATACAGTAGGTCTATATTTAGGTTCCATTAAGTAGGTCTATATTTATGTTCCATACAGTAGGTCTATATTTAGGTTCCATACAGTAGGTCTATATTTAGGTTCCATACAGTAGGTCTATATTTAGGTTCCATACAGTAGGACTAAATTTAGGTTCCATACAGTAGGTCTATATTTAGGTTCCATACATTAGGTCTATATTTTGGTTCCATACAGTTGGTCTATATTTAGGATCCATACAGTAGGTCTATATTTAGGTTCTATACAGTAGGTCTATATTTAGGTTCCATACAGTAGGTATATATTTAGGTTCCATACTGTAGGTCTATATTTAGGTTCCATTAAGTTGGTCTATATTTAGGTTCGTAACTGTAAGTCTATATTTAGTCCCCATACTGTAGATCTATAAATAGGCTCCATACTGTAGGTCTATATTTAGGTTCCATACAGTAGGTCTATATTTAGGTTCCATACAGTAGGTCTATATTTAGGTTCCATACAGTAGGTCTATATTTGGTTCCATACTGTAGGTCTATATTTAGGTTCTATTAAGTTGGTCTATATTTAGGTTTGTATCTGTAAGTCTATATTTAGGCCCCATACTGTAGATCTATATTTAGGCTCCATACTGTAGGTCTATATTTAGGTTCCATACAGTAGGTTTATGTTTAGGTTCCATACAGTAGGTCTATATTTAGGTTCGTAACTGTAAGTCTATATTTGTCCCCATACTGTAGATCTATAAATAGGCTCCATACAGTAGGTCTATATTTAGGTTCCATACAGTAGGTCTATATTTAGGTTCCATTAAGTAGGTCTATATTTAGGTTCCATTAAGTAGGTCTATATTTAGGTTCCATACAGTAGGTCTATATTTAGGTTCCATACAGTAGGTCTATATTTAGGTTCCATACTGTAGGTCTATATTTAGGTTCCATACAGTAGGTCTATATTTAGGTTCCATACATTAGGTCTATATTTTGGTTCCATACAGTTGGTCTATATTTAGGTTCCATACAGTAGGTATATATTTAGGTTCCATACTGTAGGTCTATATTTAGGTTCCATACATTATGTCTATGTTTAGGTTCCATACAGTAGGTCTATATTTAGGTCCATACAGTAGGTCTATATTTAGGTTCCATACATTAGGTCTATATTTTGGTTCCATACAGTTGGTCTATATTTAGGATCTATACAGTAGGTATATATCTAGGTTCCATACTGTAGGTCTATATTTAGGTTCCATTAAGTTGGTCTATATTTAGGTTTGTAACTGTAAGTCTATATTTAGGTTCCATTAAGTTGGTCTATATTTAGGTTCGTAACTGTAAGTCTATATTTAGTCCCCATACTGTAGATCTATATTTAGGTTCCATACAGTAGGTCTATATTTAGGTTCCATACAGTAGGCCTATATTTTGGTTCCATACTGTAGGTCTATATTTAGGTTCCAATAAGTAGGTCTATATTTAGGTTCCATATAGTAGGTCTATATTTAGGTTCCATTAAGTAGGTCTATATTTATGTTCCATTAAGTAGGTCTATATTTAGGTTCCATACATTAGGTCTATATTTAGGTTCCATTAAGTAGGTCTATATTTAGGTTCCATACATTAGGTCTATATTTTGGTTCCATACAGTAGGTCTATATTTAGGATCCATACTGTAGGTCTATATTTAGGTTCCATACAGTAGGTATATATTTAGGTTCCATGCTGTAGGTCTATATTTAGGTTCCATACTGTAGGTCTTTGGAGGGTTCCTTATATGTACGGTATAATGTATGGTACAGTATTGTGCTGTATACTACATGGTATTTTGTTGTGTAGTGCATAACATATAGTGTTGTGCTGTATACTACATGGTATTTTGATGTGTAGTTAATAACATATAGTATTGTGCTGTATACTACATGGTATTTTGATGTGTAGTTAATAACATATAGTGTTGTGCTGTATACTACATGGTATTTTGATGTATAGTGCATAACATATAGTATTGTGCTGTATACTACATGGTATTTTGATGTATAGTGCATAACATATAGTATTGTGCTGTATACTACATGGTATTTTGATGTGTAGTTAATAACATATAGTATTGTGCTGTATACTACATGGTATTTTGATGTGTAGTTAATAACATATAGTATTGTGCTGTATACTACATGGTATTTTGATGTGTAGTTAATAACATATAGTATTGTGCTGTATACTACATGGTATTTTGATGTGTAGTGCATAACATATAGTATTGTGCTGTATACTACATGGTATTTTGATGTGTAGTGCATAACATATAGTATTGTGCTGTATACTACATGGTATTTTGATGTGTAGTGCATAACATATAGTATTGTGCTGTTTACCACATGGTATTTTGATGTGTAGTGCATAACATATAGTATTGTGCTGTATGCTAAATTGTATTTTGATGTGAAGTGCACTGTGTTCTACTACAGTGTTCTACTACAGTGTTCTACCACAGTGTTCTACTACAGTGTTCTACTACAGTGTTCTACCACAGTGTTCTACTACAGTGTTCTACTACAGTTTTCTATGACAGTGTTCTACTACAGTGTTCTACTACAGTGTTCCACTACAGAGTTGTACAACAGTGTTCTACTTCAGTGTTCTAACACAGAGTTCTACTGTAGTGTTCTACTATAGAGTTTTACAACAGTGTTCTACTTCAGTGTTCTACCACAGTGTTCTAACACAGTGTTCTACTACAGAGTTTTACAACAGTGTTCTACTTCAGTGTTCTAAGACAGTGTTCTACTGCGTTGTTCTACCGCGGCGGTCTACCACAGTGTTCTACCACAGTGTTCTACCACAGTGTTCTACCACAGTGTTCTGCCACAGGGTTCTGCCACAGGGTTCTGCCACAGGGTTCTACCCCAGTGTTCTACCCCAGTGTTCTACCCCAGTGTTCTACCTCAGTGTTCTACCTCAGTGTTCTACCCCAGTGTTCTACCACAGTGTTCTAGTGTGTGGTAGATGCTGAAAGGTACAATGCGTGTGCATGTTATATTACATGATGTTGTATCTCTGTACGTCTGAGGCGGAGGTTATCATGTAGGAAGCAGAGGTTAATGATGTTGTTCCATCGCAGGGAGGCTGGGGGGGCTCTCTCTCTCTCTCTCTCTACCTCTCTTTCCTTCTTTCTCTCCCTATCTCCTTCTCCCTCCCCCCTCTCACCTCTGAGTGAAAGGACACAGAGGAAGGACACAGTTTAATTAGCTCTGATATAAAACCCCTCTTTCATTCTCTAGCTCTTCTCTTCCATTCCCTCGCTCACATAGACATCTGTGTCATAAACATCATAGATGGGCTAGAGACCTGCTGAAGGGCTAGAGGCTGATAAGGGAGCAATGACGAGAGAGAGAGAGAGAGAGAGCGCGAGAGAGAGAGAGAGACCCAATAATATAATGAGAAAAACAAAAATGTAATTACTTGACACATAGGAAAGAATACCTGACCACTCTGACTGACACAAAAGGAAAGCTTTGCCTATGTCACTTTTGTGTATTATCTATTTCATTTGCTTTGGCTATGTAAACATACGTTTCCCATGCCAATAAATCCCTTAAATGGAATGGAATTGAATTGAGAGAGAGAGAGAGTTGGGCCAGGAGTGGGCGTTGAATTTGCTATTCATATGCCGTCAGCCCACACAGCATATGTAACGGAGTACACACAGAGCACGCTGCACACTCACACACACAGCTTACCATACACACAGAGCACGCTGCACACTCACACACACAGCTTACCGTACACACACAGCGCACCGCACACTCACACACACAGCTTACATACACTCAATTAGTATTTGGTAGCATTGCCTTTCAATTGTTTAACTTGGGTCAAACGTTTCGGGTAGCCTTCCACAAGCTTCCCACAATAAGTGGGCCCATTTTTGGCCCATTCCTCCTGACAGAGCTGGAGTAACTGTCAGGTTTGTAGGCCTCCTTGCTCGCACACACTTTTTCAGTTCTGCCCACAAATGTTCTATAGGATTGAGGTCAGGGTTTGTGATGGCCACTCCAATACCTTGACTTTGTTGTCCTTAAGCCATTTTGCCACAACTTTGGAAGAATGCTTGGGGTCATTGTCCATTTGGAAGAGCCATTTGTAACCAAGCTTTAACTTCCTGACTGATGTCTTGAGATGTTGCTTCAATATATCCACATCATTTTCCTTTCTGATGATGCCATCTATTTTGTGAAGTGCACCAGTCCCTCCTGCAGCAAAGCACCCCCACAACATGATGCTGCCACCCCCGTGCTTCACGGTTGGGATGGTGTTCTTTGGCTTGCAAGCCTCCCCATATTCCTCCAAACATAACGATGGTCATTATGGCAAAACAGTTCTATTTTTGTTTCATCAGACCAGAGGACATTTCTCCAAAAAGTACAATCTTTGTTCTCATGTACAGTTGCAAACCGTAGTCTGGCTTTTTTATGGAGGTTTTGGAGCAGTGGCTTCTTCCTTGCTGAGCGGCCATACTTTTGTACCTGTTTCCTCCAGCATCTTCACAAGGTCCTTTGCTGTTGCTCTGGGATTGATTTGCACTTTTTGCACCGAAGTAAGTACATGTTTGTTCATCAGAGGTGCGGTCTATGTCTTATGGTAATCCTCTCTAAAAGGTTTCTCGTCGTCTCTCTGTCAACGCTCACTGTGTTTGTTTAGCTGTCATCCCGGGGTCGTCTGCTCACTGAGGCAACGTCCCATCCTCTCTCAGATCATCGGCTTAATTAGTCCAATCAGGAGTGTTGAGGTAATTGCTGCGCTGGAGCCAAAAAAACATCCTGGGGTTTTCCGTGGATTGGAAATGATGTGTTAGATAGCTTCTCTTTGATTTGACATCCGCTATGTGTCGCAAATTACTTGTCAGAATGTGAAAAGATGGGACATGCTGTTTCAATAGCTGACCTTATCTCGGTAATACCTTTGAGGTTAGATTGATTTTCCACTGGAGACGAGATACTCCTGATATGAGTCCCTGAAGCAGGCAGGAGACAAGATACTCCTGAGATGAGTCGTTGAAGCAGGCAGGAGACGAGATACTCCTGAGATGAGTCCCTGAAGCAGGCAGGAGACGAGATACTCCTGAGATGAGTCCCTGAAGCAGGCAGGAGACGAGATACTCCTGAGATGAGTCCCTGAAGCAGGCAGGAGACGAGATACTCCTGAGATGAGTCGTTGAAGCAGGCAGGAGACGAGATACTCCTGAGATGAGTCCCTGAAGCAGGCAGGAGACGAGATACTCCTGAGATGAGTCACTGAAGCAGGCAGGAGCTAGGTGTGGCTCAGTGTAGCTGAGTGATGACTAATGTCATTGTAAGGGACGCTCATTACGGCTCGTTAATGCGTCTCAAATGGCACCCTATTCTCTCTATATATATATATAGGGATATGTTTCCCCTTAGGGCTCTGTGCAAAAGAAGTGAACTTTATAAGGGACACGGTGCTATTTTGGTACGTAGCCTTGGACCAGAGCACAATGTTAAGCCAATGGCAAACGGGTTCGATTCTTACCAATTATTGACTACATTAGGAGTTGTTAGGGGGAAAATAACCGCTCACTGGCTTTTATTAAAATAATTAACCATTATTATGATAGATATGTCCCAAATAGCACCCTATTCCCTATATAGTGCACTACTTTTGACCAGGGGCCATAGGGCTATATAGGGTATAGTGTTCCATTTGGGATGTAGCCAATGTAATGGTTAAAATTGTTTGGAGTTGTCAAAGACAGTTTCTTCAGTGTGTGGAATTTTAAAAGTTCCCTGTCAAAGATTTTATGTATTTTTAAATAGAGAAGTTATTTGTAGATTTAACTCGTGCAAATCATGTTTATGATGATACGTATGGCAAAGATAGCATCTTAAATTGAAGAGAAATTGGCAGAGAAAAACTTTTGGCTTCGCTTTGCACAAATAAGCCTATTTCTTGTTCTGGAGAAGACACTGCGTGACTTGTGCGTTACAAGTGGCACCATATACCCTACATAGTGCACTACGTTTGACCAGAGCCCTATGATGTATGGAACGCACTATATAGGGAGTAAGGAGCCATTTGGGACTGTGATTACAGTTTGTGTATGACCATACTGTAAATGTCTCTGGTCTATTCTAATGGTGATTAATTTGAGGTCTAGACTGTAATGTCTCTGGCCTTGTCCCAAACCCATCTAAACCTTGGACAAACAAACTACTGGGAAGTCAATACCCAGCCCCATACCCATGCATGCACACACCAGGGTTTCCGTTAGCTGGTAATAGACGGCTTTTGGCCGATAAAAAAAATAAAAAGCCAATAAATAAAATTGCTCAGGCCAATTGTTTGGGAGAAGACAAAAATCCCAAAGCAAAATAATGCTTTTTAGCCTGTTCATTGATGAAAATAGCAGTCCATGTAAATTCATTTGACCATAATTAATGGAATTAAATTAGCGCGTGTGTATTTCCGTTAGTCATTATGATTCTTATTTATCAGCACACCCACAGCATACAGATGCATAGCCTAGTTTAACCCACTAGAGTCTAAGCCCTGTCTAAGCCTGGGTAGGTTTATTCTGTCAGACAACGCAAGAGATGCTGCCACAGCTCATGTTGCTGCCGGAGTGAAATGTGATTTTAAACAGTACTGTCAAATTCACAGTGACCCCTTTACAGTGCACTGAGTCCACTCTCCTGGGCCTATGGGAATTCCTTCCTCACACATCCGTTACCAGTAGTGATCCCTGATCCTCCTCTACCAGTAGAGATCCCTGATCCTCCTCTACCGGTAGTGATCCCTGATCCTCCTCTACCGGTAGCGATCCCTGATCCTCCTCTACCGGTAGCGATCCCTGATCCTCCTCTAACAGTAGCGATCCCTGATCCTCCTCTACCAGTAGCGATCCCTGATCCTCCTCTACCAGTAGCGATCCCTGATCCTCCTCTACCAGTAGCGATCCCTGATCCTCCTCTACCAGTAGCGATCCCTGATCCTCCTCTACCAGTAGCGATCCCTGATCCTCCTCTACCAGTAGCGATCCCTGATCCTCCTCTACCAGTAGTGATCCCTGATCCTCCTCTACCAGTAGTGATCCCTGATCCTCCTCTACCAGTAGTGATCCCTGATCCTCCTCTACCAGTAGTAATCCCTGATCCTCCGATACCGTTAGCGATCCCTGATCCTCCTCTAACAGTAGTGATCCCTGATCCTCCTCTACCAGTAGCGATCCCTGATCCTCCTCTAACAGTAGCGATCCCTGATCCTCCTCTACCAGTAGTGATCCCTGATCCTCCTCTACCAGTAGTAATCCCTGATCCTCCGATACCGTTAGCGATCCCTGATCCTCCTCTAACAGTAGTGATCCCTGATCCTCCTCTAACAGTAGTGATCCCTGATCCTCCTCTACCAGTAGCGATCCCTGATCCTCCTCTACCAGTAGCGATCCCTGATCCTCCTCTAACAGTAGTGATCCCTGATCCTCCTCTACCAGTAGCGATCCCTGATCCTCCTCTACCAGTAGCGATCCCTGATCCTCCTCTACCAGTAGTAATCCCATATCCTCCTCTACCAGTAGCGATCCCATATCCTCCGATACCGTTAGTGATCCCCGATCCTATGCTACCGGGAGTGATCCCTGATCACTAAGCCTCTTGACAACGTCTCGGCCAGCTACGCCACTGAAAGCTAGCTTTTTATCATTCCACTATGTTTAGTATTGCCCGTAGTGTCTCTGCAATAGACAAGGGTTAGGGCAGATATTGTCCTCTATCTCTGGACAGCATAACATTCCTCTTTACTATGATATCATTGTGTATTCCAGACCTATCCTCACTGGCCATGATTTAGAAATATCTTCCATACCACTATATGCCAATAAGGCATCAATAATTTAAATGGCGGTGACTTGCCTATTACCTGAATTGATTTACGGGTGTAGACCTTACAGTGAAATGCTTACTTACAAGCCCCTAACTAACAATGCAGTTTAAAAATAAAATAAAAAATATACATGTAAAAAATACGAATAAGAAATAAAAGTAACAATTAATTAAAGAGCAGCAGTAAAATAACAATAGCAAGACTATATACAGGGGGGTACCGGTACAGAGTCAATGTGCGGGGGCATCGGTTAGTTGAGGTAATATGTACATGTGGGTAGAATTTTTAAAGTGACTATGCATAGATGACAACAGAGAGTAGCAGCGGTGTAAAAGGGGTGGGGGTGCAATGCAAATAGTATGGCTAGCCATTTTGATTAGGAGTCTTATGGCTTGGGGGTAGAAGCTGTTTAGAAGCCTCTCGTACCTAGACTTGGCGCTCCGGTACCGCTTGCCGTGCGGTAGCAGAGAGAACAGTCTATGACTAGGGTGGCTGGGGTCTTTGACAATTTTTAGGGCCTTCCTCTGACACCGCCTGGTATAGAGGTCCTGGATGGCAGGAAGCTTTGCCCCAGTGATGTACTGGGCCGTACGCACTACCCTCTGTAGTGCCTTAAGGTCGGAGGCCGAGCAGTTGCCATACCAGGCAGTGATTCAACCAGTCAGGATGCTCTCGATGGTGCAGCTGTAGAACTTTGAGGTTCTGAGGACCCATGCCAAATCTTTTCAGTTTCCTGAGCCGGAATATGTTTTGTCGTGCCCTCTTCACACATGTCTTGGTGTGCTTGGACCATGATAGTTTGGCTGTCTCGTCGTTGTTGGTGATCAGGCCTACCACTGTTGTGTCATTTCCAACCTAATGACGGTGTTGGAGTCGTGCCTGGCCGTGCAGTCATGAGTGAACAGGGAGTACAGGAGGGGACTGAGCACGCACCCCTGAGGGACCCCTGTGTTGAGGATCAGCGTGGCGGGTGTGTTGTTACCTACCCTTACCACCTGGGGGAGGCCCGTCAGTCAGCCACCCAGTCAGTCAGCCAGCCAGCCTGTATTTAAAGTTCCTCCACTGGTTTATGTTTTTGTCTTCATCAAACTTGGTTATCCCCATATGTTCTGAAGTGGGCTTCCGTTGGCATTGGAGGCAGGTTGGATCAAACACAGAGGAGGCTTCCTTGAAGCGGTTGTCCAGGTAATTCAGCAGCTCTGTTGTACACAGGACAGACCTCCTTGAAGCGGTTGTACAGGTAATTCAGCAGCTCCGTTGTACACAGGACAGACCTCCTTGAAGCTCCAGATGTGGAGGAACTGCATCACCGGAGTTTGGTCTCTATCTAGTTCCAAAGCAGCGTAACAGCCACTGGAGGCAATGTGTTCACTCAGGTCATTCATAACATCTTGTATTGTTACCTTGGTCGATTCTTGAGACATGACTAGCATGTATGATCTTTTGCGAAAGATTATGGAAAGGCAGTTTATGGTAGAGAGAACTTGGTTTAGCATAAGTAGTTTACCAACAAACTTAGCGTTTTTTTTTCATTTCTTGTAGCAAACTTGCTGCATTTGGATGTTTCTCTTTGAACTGTTGGATTGTGTTGGACACTGGCGACAGCTTTACCAATTTACAGCCACCTTGTATGGCATGCTAATTGGACTTTCAAGGCAAGCTGTTTCCTGCAGGGAGTTCTATTTATCTTGTAGACCCTAGCTGCAGAGTGCTTGGGGGACTCAAGACATTTCCATACCTGTCTCAAGGTTTCCTCAACAACTTCAAGGTATTTGACAAAGTTGTTGGTATCCCCCACATCTTTTGCAGTTCGGTTACTGTCTGTCTCCGCTCCGTCTCTTTCAGAAACGTTTCCTTTTGTACACTTGATGAAGCACGGTCTTTATTTGCACTCAATAGGTGGAGGGGGTTTGGTTGAAAGATCTCTGCTAGTTTGACTTGTGCAATCAATTATGTATTCTACAAAGCAGGTAGAACTATCCCTTCCCTTCAATATATATTGACCACGACAGGCCTATCTGCCCTGAATAAGAAATGTCTC
>CM059814.1:4369405-4594405 GCA_030435695.1 Brachymystax lenok tsinlingensis | reverse complement strand
AGAGGTAGGAGACAAAGAGACGGGTACCCAGGCTAACCCAGAGGTAGGAGACAAAGAGACGGGTACCCAGGCTAACCCAGAGGTAGGAGACAAAGAGACGGGTACCCAGGCTAACCCAGAAGTAGGAGACAAAGAGACGGGTACCCAGGCTAACAGAGAGGTAGGAGACAAAGAGACGGGTACCCAGGCTAACCCAGAGGTAGGAGACAAAGAGACGGGTACCCAGGCTAACCCAGAGGTAGGAGACAAAGAGACGGGTACCCAGGCTAACTGAGAGGTAGGAGACAAAGAGACGGGTACCCAGGCTAACAGAGAGGTAGGAGACAAAGAGACGGGTACCCAGGCTAACCCAGAGGTAGGAGACAAAGAGACGGGTACCCAGGCTAACAGAGAGGTAGGAGACAAAGAGACGGGTACCCAGGCTAACCCAGAGGTAGGAGACAAAGAGACGGGTACCCAGGCTAACCCAGAGGTAGGAGACAAACAGACTGGCACCTAGGCTAGGAAAACGTGTGTTATGGTATGCTTTGAGCATTGGTGTTGGATTATCAGTGCACTGGGGTTTCCAGATAGGTCACAGATGTGTTTGTGGAGCTGGGATCAGAAAGACAGATGAGGATGCATTTGTTCTGCTTCTCTACAAACAACACAATTTTTCCTATTGGCTCTGGTCAAAAGTAGTGCACTACATAGGGAATAGGGTACCATTTGGGACATTTCTTTTTGAAGGCGATGTAATCCTCTTCTTTAAACACTTGTAATCTGAAGAGATGTGTCTCACTCACTGTTTGTTTTTAAATCTGCACAACAGCCTGCAGGCGTTTATTCTGCTTTCATCTCCTCTGTCAATCTGTTCGGTATTGTATGCTCCTTTTATAACAGTACCAGTTCAGTGGAGATTAAGGTGAAGAGATGAAATCAAGAGTACGACAGATGTATGGGCCACGTAAGGTTGCAACGTTCTGGCCTTTCACAGAAATCTTGGTAGGTGGATTCCCAGAATCAGGAGGGAATAAGCAGGAAATAAAGAACAGTCCAACCAGGATTTCTGGAAAACCTGGACATATAAAAGGGGAAAGCTACCGGAAAGTTTTCCCAACATGAAAAAACGAAGAGTTGGTTTGTGAGAAGAGTAGAAGCGGGAATGCTAGAACCGTCAAGTCTTGAATATCCAAGCATAGCTGCTGGATAGAAACTAATACACCGGTAATTAGGGGGGCGTTCTCTCACTCACTCATTCGCCATCTGTTCCATGCACTGTAAAAAAGGGAATGGACAACGTTGTTTCCTACGTGAAAAGCTCAGTGGCGCATTTGAAGATCAGCAAGTGCCCTTTTAGCCCGTCACCATCTTGCTCTATGGAGGAGTTTTGGGGAAATATTGCATGCGCACTGCAGTTTGAGCCACTCTAGGAAGAGACGTTACAGGCTAGCTCAGTTCTGCTCCCTCTCATTGAGTATCTAAAAGGCAGACCAGGGATACTGCAGGCTGCAAATTATCCTTAGAACTTTTTCTATGTGCATTTTATTTTGTTATTATTTTTATTTATTTTTTACAAATAGGTTCAAGAACATACATCTGGTTGAAATAAAAGCCAGTATTGGTGCCATGACTGTGTTTGGGAATAAATCGGTACAGTCGTGCTCATCCGCCCTTGCTCATTTTTCAAATAATGCCCCGTATTTCTTCCAGAAAACTGTTGAAATTTAAAAAATATTTTGGTATCCACATATGTATGTCTGTGGTTTGCAGTTGAACAAAACAAACAAACATCTTAATAATAGACTAAATGTTATGCTTATTCCACAAAGAAATCCTAAAAATGGCCCGGGCAATATTATTGGCATCTTCTGGAAATAGTTAGAAATAATTCGATTTCAAGAAGGTGATTCTCGTTTACTTTAGAATTTAACTAACCTGTGGTGAGTTGCAAGTGTCTGCAATATAAAAACCACTCATTCTCCTGTTTTTTTGTCACTGTGTGTACCTGGAGATGGAGAAAATAAAGAAAACCAGAGAATAATCTGAGGAGGACAGACACAAGATTATAGCCAATCATGGACAATTTCAAGGCTACAAATCCATCTCCAGAGACCTTGATGTTTCCTGTTTCCACTGTACGTAATGTTATCCACAAGTTTAAAGGCCCATTCCACTGTAGCCACGTTCACCTGATGTGGCCGCAAGAGAAAACTTGATTGAAGATTATTGCAGCGAAGAATTGTTCCAATGCTGGATAGAGCACCTCGATCAACTGCTGACCTTCAGACACAAGGTAAGACAGTTTCAACTCGCACCATCCGTCACCAGCTCAATGAAAGGGGGATATATGGTTTGGAGGCCCAGAAGGACCCCACTGCTGAAAGAGAGACATAAGAAAGCCCGACTGCAATTTGCCAAAACACACCTAAACATGGCAAAATCCGTCTACGAGAACATCCTATGGACAGATGAGACCAAATTATTGCTTTTTTGGTAAAGCACACCATCTCTCTGTTTACAGATAATAAAATTAAGCCTTCAAAGAAAATTGCACTTTCCCTACAGTCAAACACGGAGGAGGTTCAGGGATGTTTTGGGATGCTTTGCTGCCTCAGGCACTGGGTGTCTTGAATGTGTGCATGACATCATGAAATCAGGAGAATGGCCAAGGCCTTTTGGAACGCACTGTCATACCCAGTGTCAGAAAGCGGGATCCTGCTTAGGCCTTTAACTTGAAATCCTCAAATGACAGGGGGCAGTCGTTCTCCTCTGGTCTGTTTACTGACTTTTCGGTGGATGTGTCGCAAATGGCACCCTATTCCCTATATAGTGCACTACTTTAGACCAGAGCCCTATGGCACCCTATTCCCTATATAGTGCACTACTTTAGACCAGAGCCCTATGGCACCCTGTTCCCTATATAGAGCACTACTTTAGACCAGAGCCCTATGGCACCCTATTCCCTGTATAGTGCACACATTTTTTACCATAGCCGTATGGGCCTGAATAGGGTGCCATTTGGGATTTTTTACATTCATAAAGCATTTTCACTTTATCAGATCGCAACAATTGGCTCAGTGTTGTGTCCGGGTTTGGCCGGAGTAGGCCATCATTGTAAATAAGAATTTGTTCTTAACTGACTTGCCTAGTTAAATAAAGGTTAAATAAAATTACATTTGAAAAAATCAGATCACCATAGGCTTTACCTTGGAGGCTTTAACCTGGAGGCTTTACCTTGGAGGCTTTACCCTGGAGGCTTTATCCTGGAGGCTTTATCCTGGAGGCTTTATCCTGGAGGCTTTAACCTGGAGGCTTTACCCTGGAGGCTTTACCCTGGAGGCTTTATCCTGGAGGCTTTATCCTGGAGGCTTTAACCTGGAGGCTTTAACCTGGAGGCTTTACCCTGGAGGCTTTAACCTGGAGGCTTTATCCTGGAGGCTTTACCTTGGTAGCTTTACCCTGGAGGCTTTACCCTGGAGGCTTTACCCTGGAGGCTTTACCTTGGTAGCTTTACCCTGGAGGCTTTACCCTGGAGGCTTTATCCTGGAGGCTTTACCTTGGTAGCTTTACCCTGGAGGCTTTACCCTGGAGGCTTTAACCTGGAGGCTTTAACCTGGAGAAATGGGACACCACTACTCATTATTTTACTCCTACATTTCTTCAATCATTCTTTTATTTTCATCATTCCACTGTCTTCTCATTCTCTCTCAGCTCCATGCTTTATATTCCTCATACAGAAAGCACATTCCCATTGATGAACCTCTGTCTCTCTCAGCTCATGAAATCAAATCAGCTTTCTCTCCCGTCCTCACCACTGGTTTTATTTACACCATTAATATTCCTATGGCTTCCAGAGAGTCACTTATACATCTCACAGAGCTTGTCCCAAATGGCACCCTATTACCTACAGTATATAGTGTGCTTCTTCTACATGGGCCTATGGGCCCTGGTCAAAAGTAGTGCACTAAATACAATGAACAAAAATAAATTTAAGATTTTACTGAGTTACAGTTCATATAATGAAATCAGTGAATTGAAATAAATTCATTAGGCCCTAATCTACACCTCTCTGATTCAGAGGGGTTGGGTTAAATGCGGAAGACACATTTCAGTTGAAGGCATTCGGTTGTACAACTGACTAATAATGGTGACTTTGACTAGATATGCATCTGTTGGTCACACATACCTTTAAAAATAAGTAGAGGCATGGATCAGAAAACCAGTCAGTATCTGGTGTGACCACCGTTTGCCTCATGCAGCGGGACACATCTCCTTCACATAGAGTTGATCAGGCTGTTGATTGTGGACTGTGGAATGTTGTCCCACTCTTATTCAATGGCTGTGCGAAGTTGATGGATATTGGCGGGAACTGGAACACGCTGTCGTACATGTCGATCCAGAGCATCCCAAACATGCTCAATGGGTGACATGTCAGGTGAGTCTGCAGGCCATGGAAGAACTGGGACATTTTCAGCTTCCAGGAATTGTGTTACAGATCCTTGCGACATGGGGCCAACTGTGCATTATCGTGCTGAAACATGAGGTGATGGCAGTGGATGAATGGCACCACAATGTGCCTCAGGATCTTGTCACGCTGTCTCTGTGCATTCAAATTGCTCTGTTCACAATACTGACATCAGCAAACCGCTTGCCCACACAACGCCATCTGCCTGGTACAGTTGAAACTGGGATTAATCTGTGAAGATTACACTTCTCCAGAGTGCCAGTGGCTGACCCCATGTCGCAAGGATCTGTAACACAATTCCTGGAAGCTGCAGTCAGGTCAAGACCCTGGTGACGACGACGAGCACGCGGATGGGCTTCCCAGAGACGGTTTCTGACAGTTTGTGCAGAACCCGCAGTTTCCTCAGCTGTCCTGGGTGGCCAATTGCACACTCTCTCAAAACTTGAGTCATCTGTGGCATTGTGTTGTGTGACAAAATGTCACATTTTAGAGTGGCCTTTTATTGTTCCCAGCACAAGGTGCACCTGTGTAATGATCATGCTGTTTAATCAGATTCTTGATATGCCACACCTGTCAGGTGGGTGGATTATCTTGGCAAAGGAGAAATGCTCACTAACAGGGATGTTTTACACCTGCATTGCTTGTTGTCTGGGGTTTTTAGGCTGGGTTTCTGTACAGCACTCTGTGACATCAGCTGATGCAAGAAGGGCTTTATAAATACATTTGATTTGATTTTGATTTTGATTTGATGTAAACAAAAACATTTTAGAGAAATAAGCTTTTTGTGCATATGGAAAATTACTGGGATATTTTATTTCAGCTCATGAAACATTGGAGCAACACTTTAAATGTTGTGTTTATATTTTTGTTCAGTGAAGGTATAGGGTGGCATTGGAGACACGGACAGTCCATCCCAAATCAAACACTTCAGATTAGTAGCATCTTATCTTCTGGCAGTGGAATGGCTGGGCTGTAATGTGTTGACTCTAGATAGATGCATTTATATTCTCTAGGGTGATAGGCTGTGACTCATTTATATTCTTTAGGGTGTTAGGCTGTGACTCATTTATATTCTCTAGGGTGTTAGGCTGTGACTCATTTATATTCTCTAGGGTGATAGGCTGTGACTCATTTATATTCTCTAGGGTGATAGGCTGTGACTCATTTATATTCTCTAGGGTGTTAGGCTGTGACTCATTTATATTCTCTAGGGTGTTAGGCTGTGACTCATTTATATTCTCTAGGGTGATAGGCTGTGACTCATTTATATTCTCTAGGGTGATAGACTGACTCATTTATATTCTCTAGGGTGTTAGGCTGTGACTCATTTATATTCTCTAGGGTGATAGGCTGTGACTCATTTATATTCTCTAGGGTGATAGACTGACTCATTTATATTCTCTAGGGTGTTAGGCTGTGACTCATTTATATTCTCTAGGGTGTTAGGCTGTGACTCATATTCTCTAGGGTGTTAGGCTGTGACTCATTTATATTCTCTAGGGTGATAGACTGACTCATTTATATTCTCTAGGGTGTTAGGCTGTGACTCATTTATATTCTCTAGGGTGATAGACTGACTCATTTATATTCTCTAGGGTGTTAGGCTGTGACTCATTTATATTCTCTAGGGTGATAGGCTGTGACTCATTTATATTCTCTAGGGTGATAGGCTGTGACTCATTTATATTCTCTAGGGTGTTAGGCTGTGACTCATTTATATTCTCTAGGGTGTTAGGCTGTGACTCATTTATATTCTCTAGGGTGATAGGCTGTGACTCATTTATATTCTCTAGGGTGTTAGGCTGTGACTCATTTATATTCTCTAGGGTGTTAGGCTGTGACTCATTTATATTCTCTAGGGTGATAGGCTGTGACTCATTTATATTCTCTAGGGTGATAGACTGACTCATTTATATTCTCTAAGATATTATATGGCCCATTACATCTCACCTTGGTGTGTGTGTGTGTGTGTGTGTGTGTGTGTGTGTGTGTGTGTGTGTGTGTGTGTGTGTGTGTGTGTGTGTGTGTGTGTGTGTGTGTAGCAGATGTGTATGCTTCTTATTCGGAGAATATCAAATGAACAGTATATGAATGTCAAATATACAGTACAAGCTCCTACTGTTGTTTTTTTGCTCCAAGACATGTTCTGGTTCTGGCTCCAGACCGTATGGTACCACTTCTGAAGGGTAGGGTTGTGCAGTTTCTTCTCCTTCGAGGTCAGAACTCATAGCCGTTGTTTAATATTTGTATTGTTGATTTTATCCGTGTTTTTCTATTCAGGGGAGGGTGCAGCACCCTCAGCATCTCTACTTCCTGTGATACTTTCTGTGCTACTTCCTGTGCTATGCCACGGGACCCTCTGAACACGTGTCATCCGTATAGTAGCAATACCAGTCAGATCACAAAAGCTGCAGAGCAGCAGTCCTTATAGAGTAGTGGTCCTGACAGAGTAGCAGTCCTTATAGAGTAGTGGTCCTTACAGAGTAGCAGTCCTTATAGAGTAGTGGTCCTGACAGAGTAGCAGTCCTTATAGAGTAGTGGTCCTGACAGAGTAGCAGTCCTTACAGAGTAGTGGTCCTGACAGAGTAGCAGTCCTTATAGAGTAGTGGTCCTGACAGAGTAGCAGTCCTTATAGAGTAGTGGTCCTTACAGAGTAGCAGTCCTTATAGAGTAGTGGTCCTGACAGAGTAGCAGTCCTTATAGAGTAGTGGTCCTGACAGAGTAGCAGTCCTTATAGAGTAGTGGTCCTGACAGAGTAGCAGTCCTTACAGAGTAGTGGTCCTGACAGAGTAGCAGTCCTTATAGAGTAGTGGTCCTGACAGAGTAGCAGTCCTTATAGAGTAGTGGTCCTGACAGAGTAGCGGTCCTTACAGAGTAGTGGTCCTGACAGAGTAGCAGTCCTTATAGAGTAGTGGTCCTGACAGAGCAGCGGTCCTGACAGAGCAGCGGTCCTGACAGAGCAGCGGTCCTTACAGAGTAGCGGTCCTGACAGAGTAGCGGTCCTTACAGAGTAGCGGTCCTTATAGAGTAGCGGACCTTACAGAGTAGTGACCTTACAGAGTAGTGACCTTACAGAGTAGCGGTCCTTATAGAGTAGTGGTCCTGACAGAGTAGTGGTCCTGACAGAGTAGTGGTCCTGACAGAGTAGTGACCTTACAGAGTAGTGGTCCTGACAGAGTAGCAGTCCTTACAGAGCAGTGACCCTACAGAGCAGTGACCCTACAGAGCAGTGACCTTACAGAGCAGTGACCTTACAGAGTAGCAGTCCTTACAGAGCAGTGACCCTACAGAGCAGTGACCCTACAGAGCAGTGACCCTACAGAGCAGTGACCTTACAGAGCAGTGACCTTACCGAGCAGTGGTCCTTACAGAGCAGTGGTCCTTACAGAGCAGTGGTCCTTACAGAGCAGTGGTCCTTACAGAGTAGTGGTCCTTACAGAGCAGTGACCTTACAGAGGAGCAGTGACCTTACAGAGTAGTGGTCCTTACAGAGCAGTGACCTTACAGAGTAGCAGTCCTTACAGAGCAGTGACCTTACAGAGTAGTGGTCCTTACAGAGTAGTGGTCCTTACAGAGCAGTGACCTTACAGAGGAGCAGTGACCTTACAGAGTAGCAGTCCTTACAGAGCAGTGACCTTACAGAGTAGTGGTCCTTACAGAGCAGTGACCTTACAGAGGAGCAGTGACCTTACAGAGGAGCAGTGACCTTACAGAGGAGCAGTGACCTTACAGAGTAGTGGTCCTTGGAAAACAACTACTTCTAGGTCTCAGTGATTAAACGTTACTAGCGCACTGCTAACTAGCTATCCATTTCACATCAGCTACACTGACGTCTCTCTCTCGCTCTCTCTCTCTCCTTCCTCCAGATCCTGGCCATCCTGTCCATCCTCTTCATCATTCTCTCCACCATTGCCTTGTCCCTCAACACCCTACCAGAGCTCCAGGTGCTAGATGAGTTCGGCCAGGCCAACGACAACCCCCAGCTGGCCCACGTAGAAGCCATCTGCATCGCCTGGTTTACCATGGAGTACCTCCTCCGCTTCCTCTCCTCACCCGACAAGTGGAAGTTCTTCAAAGGTAAATATAGACACTTTAACCCGCTCCTCAACTAAACTGGAACTGACATGACCAATTCAAGACAGGGTGTTTTTTTTTTGTTTTTTTTTTGCAGCATCATCGCCTGCTTAACAGATGAACATTACTTTTGTCTTTCGTTTGTGTTTTAGTTAGTAATATTGCAATTATTTTTGTTGTTGTTAAAATGTAAATTGTACTCCCAATTCAGCTTGTTGCTACCACTTGTACAATGTCTTGTTGAAGTAAAAACTGATCTACAACTAACTTTCTCCCTACCCCTCTCCCTTGTTTTCTCTCCCTCCTTCTCTCCCTGTCTGTCTCAAAGGTCCCCTGAACGTCATTGACCTGCTGGCTATCCTCCCTTACTACGTCACCATCTTCCTGACGGAATCCAACAAGAGCGTTCTACAGTTCCAGAACGTCCGGCGTGTGGTGCAGATATTCCGGATCATGAGAATATTGAGGATTCTGAAGCTGGCCAGGCATTCCACAGGGCTGCAGTCTCTAGGTCTGTACGCATGTTGTTTAACCCGGCTGCTCGTTTTAGTTTCTTGCCCCTAGCACTACTCATCTGATTCCACCAATGAAAGGTTTGTTGAATTGATTCACTGGAATCAGGTGTATAGCGCTACGGAATAAAAATTTAAACGAGCACCTCTTTGGGTCCCCAGGACCAAGATCCACTGTTGTTTGACTCATTGACAGCATACAGTTTTAGTTGTTCTACTCTAATCTTCTGTAGGTTTCACCCTGAGGCGGAGTTACAACGAGCTGGGCCTACTCATCCTCTTCCTGGCCATGGGCATTATGATCTTCTCCAGCCTCGTCTTCTTCGCCGAGAAGGATGAAGACGCCACCAAGTTCACCAGCATCCCCGCCTCCTTCTGGTGGGCCACTATCACTATGACTACGGTGGGTTACGGTGACATCTACCCTCAGACGCTGCTGGGTAAGATAGTCGGGGGTCTCTGCTGTATCGCCGGGGGTGTTGGTCATCGCTCTGCCCATCCCCATTATCGTCAACAACTTCTCTGAGTTCTACAAGGAGCAGAAGAGGCAAGAGAAGGCCATAAAAAGGCGGGAGGCCCTGGAGAGGGCCAAGAGGAACGGTAGTATCGTCTCCATGAACCTGAAGGACGCGTTCGCCCGGAGTATGGAGCTGATGGATGTCGTCGTGGAGAAAGGAGGAGAGGACAAGCTCTGTGTGGGCCTGGACAACCACCTGTCCCCCAGCCGCTGGGCCGGCACACCCAAATGCACCGCCTCTGACACCAGTCTTCGTTCCCTGGATAAGACATTCCCCCGAATCCATCCTCCTGGGGTCCACCCACCGCATCACCATCACCACCAGCAGCAGCCCCCAGCGGCGGCACCTCGGTAGCCCTCAGTTCAGAGGCGGTATCCCCGAATTCAGAGGCGGTACCTCTCAGCTTCTTAACGCTCAGAACCTAGAGACCATGTACAACCAGATGGCCAGGTCTCAGTCTTTCACCAACCTCAACACTTCCCGCTCCCTGAGCACCATGAGCACCTCAACCGCCTTCACCGCCACGACAACCCCGGAGTCGCAGCACCAGCACCCGGGGTCCCCTCCTGCCCCGACCTTACGGAAAGTAGAACTGGAGATGCAGGAAGTCCCGCCCTCTTCTTCTTCAACGGAGCCCTTGCTGAAGGAAGGTGAAGGAATACAGAGCCTGTCCAGCGTGGATAGCATCACCAGCTGCAGGGACGAGTTCGGGGAGGGCTCTGTATATGGAAGGAAGTTCCCTCCGTCTCTGGACCTCCTCCCAGAGTCGAGGGTCGATGACATCCAAAGCCCCCAGGATGCCACCTTCCTCAAAGACAAGATGTATGGGTTTGTTCCCTATGACCAGCATGGTGCCACGAAGTCCCCCAGAGGCGACGCAGAGAGCTTCAACAGAACTGTCGAGAACATCCGGAACTCC
Organism: Brachymystax lenok tsinlingensis; assembly: GCA_030435695.1. Lineage (NCBI taxonomy): Eukaryota > Metazoa > Chordata > Actinopteri > Salmoniformes > Salmonidae > Brachymystax > Brachymystax lenok. Next base: position 4,583,935 of record CM059814.1, on the reverse strand, counting down.
CTGAGAGGCAGCATCAACCCTGTCGTCAAGGGAACCAAAGAGTTAAAGGTCATTTTCATCGAGGGCCCCCCCAACGAAGCCCCGCCGACGCCACCCAGCACCACCTCACCCCAGGACATCAGCTCCAGCCTCCTGGAGTATGAGTCCCCTGAGGGGGAGACCACACCGCTCCTCCCCAGCACAGAGGCCCTCGACCTGGGCACAGAAGACGAGATCTTCCCCCTGTCCCCTGAGATGCTGATGGTAGTGGTGGACACCCCGCCGGGGGACGAGGACACCCCGGACCAGAGTCTCGGGGGTCAAGGGTTGACCAATTTGGAGAACCACGAGGAGAAGAACCTGATGGAGACGACGGGAGCGGCAGGAGGGGCATCGGCAGGGAACTGCACCCAGGGTGTGATGGGGGGAGGGGCAGGTGGGGAGGGTAAGGTCGACAGCAACCAAAGTGGACACAAAGCAGAGAACCACATGTTCACACCAGACATCCCCCTGATGACCGGGGACAGCAGTATGTCCCCAACCTGTGAAACCAGCATGTGACTGTAGGGGGCGCTCTGAGGGAAAAGACCCACTGGAACTACATTTAAATAACCTGCTGAGAAATACGAAGAAGAATGAGAAGAAAGGGAGGAAATAGGAAGAAAGTGAGATGAGAGAAAAAAGGCCAGATAGTGGAAGAGATATTTTTGCATGGCATGACAAGTCCCTTTTACGTGTGTTGTTGTTTATTTCTGAAACACACCACAGTGGTTTATTTCTGAAACACACCACAGTGGTTTATTTCTGAAACACACCACAGTGGTTTATTTCTGAAACACACCACAGTGGTTTATTTCTGAAACACACCACAGTGGTTTATTTCTGAAACAGAGACTGCAGTAGACTTTGCAGACTTAAAACTTTGGGGCTCAAATCGAGAAACTCATATGGACATATTTATCAGAGTACGAGGAGGACGTTTTCGATCCTGATGTATATTTCAGTCTCGTTTCTTTTTTTCTAGCAACATTGAAAAATGCTTATCTTTAAAAAAAAAAGCATGCATTTAAAAATAGATATGTAGGTATATTTGACGGTGCTTAGTTTGCTGAAAGCGCTCAACATACTTTGACAACAAAGTCAATGACAACTCACAGAGGAGGCAGAATATTTCTAATGTGAGGAGAAGGGTAGTTCCAAATGGCACCCTGTTCCCTATATAGAGCACTACTTTAGACCAGAGCCCTATGGCACCCTGTTCCCTATATAGTGCACTACTTTAGACCAGAGCCCTATGGCACCCTGTTCCCTATATAGAGCACTACTTTAGACCAGAGCCCTATGGCACCCTGTTCCCTATATAGTGCACTACTTTAGACCAGAGCCCTATGGCACCCTGTTCCCTATATAGTGCACTACTTTAGACCAGAGCCCTATGGCACCCTATTCCCTATATAGTGCCCTACTTTAGACCAGAGCCCTATGGCACCCTATTCCCTATATAGTGCCCTACTTTAGACCAGAACCCTATGGCACCCTGTTCCCTATATAGTGCACTACTTTAGACCAGAGCCCTATGGCACCCTATTCCCTATATAGAGCACTACTTTAGACCAGAGCCCTATGGCACCCTGTTCCCTATATAGTGCATTACTTTAGACCAGAGCCCTAAGGGGGTGTTGCAACGTAGCGACCTGTGACAAACATATCATGACCTTTCGTTTAAATGTGTAAAAACCATGATGACTATGTCATGGATTTTGTGTTGATGAGATGTATGTTCTGAACTGCAACGTTAACATTGATGTCTTCGGGTTTTTGCCTTAAAAATTGGTTTGGGGTTTTTTCAATGTAAGAATCTCAATGCGCAAAAGACCTTCAGCTTAAATTATGATTTTGAATTTTCATTGGAAATAATGATTCAAAAAAATTGTACACAACTGTAGTTGCCAAAATATGCAATCAGTGAGGACAAAACGGCAAACGCTTCAGCTACTAGCCTAAACTTAATAAATAAGCATATATATTTCAGCTTGGTTTCAGCAGCACAGATAGGGTTTCAGAAAGAATCATTAGGTTGGTTGAAATAGGACATTATACCTTCTCTGCTTCTTGATTCCATCAAAATATCACACAATATATTATTTAGTCTCTGACAATTTGTACTTCTGAATGCAGCTTTTATGAATTAAATACTCTGAAGTTAGTTAAGACAGTCCCAGCGGTGTTCTAGTTGGGTCTACAGTTAGTTAAGACAGTCCTAGAGGTGTTCTAGTGGGGCCTACAATTTGTTAAGACAGTCCTAGAGGTGTTCTAGTGGACCTACAGTTAGTTAAGACTGTCCTAGAGGTGTTCTAGTGGGGCCTACAGTTAGTTAAGACAGTCCTAGAGGTGTTCTAGTGGGGCCTACAGTTAGTTAAGACAGTCCTAGAGGTGTTCTAGTTGGGCCTACAGTTTGTTAAGACAGTCCTAGAGGTGTTCTAGTGGGGCCTACAGTTAGTTAAGACAGTCCTAGAGGTGTTCTAGTGGGACCTACAGTTAGTTAAGACAGTCCTAGAGGTGTTCTAGTTGGGCCTACAGTTAGTTAAGACTGTCCTAGAGGTGTTCTAGTGGGGCCTACAGTTAGTTAAGACAGTCCTAGAGGTGTTCTAGTGGGGCCTACAGTTAAGAATGTCCTAGAGGTGTTCTAGTTGGGTCTACAGTTAGTTTAGACAGTCCTAGAGGTGTTCTAGTTGGGCCTACAGTTAGTTTAGACAGTCCTAGAGGTGTTCTAGTGGGGCCTACAGTTAAGACAGTCCTAGAGGTTTTCTAGTGGGGCCTACAGTTAAGACAGTCCTAGAGGTTTTCTAGTGGGGCATATGTAGATAATATAGAGTACCATTTGGGGCAGAAACAATATTAGTGTATCACAGAAACAATAAACATTACTATTGCTTGTACCTTCAGAGGAGCAAATCATATGGTCATGTTTTTATCTATCAGTCTTTTAGGGCATTCTAGCTGCTCATTAACAAGCACCAGTAAATGAGTAGATGAGTTATTTTTTGTTTTTCCCTCATGGGTGTTTCATCTCTAGTATCATAATTGATTCATCGTATCCTCATCCTGATATCATTGCTGTAACTGTTTGGTCTGTGCATTTCCAGTTGATTATTTTCCAGATCCTGATCATTTTAAAAACCATCTCTGTTTTGTATTGCTGTAGTGTCTTGGACATGATTGAGTTTGAGAAAAACTGAATGATTTCAGTCAGACTTTAAAACCCAAAGTTGAACTTCTACTTTCTCTACTTGTTTTCATGCTACTTGTTTTTATGTTGCATGTTGTTATAATTGACTGCTGGGATAATATAGCTTTGGCATGGCGCTTGGCTGAGTGTATATAATAAAACTTGTGTTGAGTTTGAGAAAACGACATAGATCTGAACGCTACAGAGACGTGACGGAGGTGCAACTTTCCTGTTGGTTCTCATTGGTTAAAGGGAGAAGGACCACCCCCGATCACTGAAGACGCAGAAGTTCAAGGCCGACAGCGGTATGCAGGCATTGTTTACAGAAAACAGGATCCCCGTTATAGTGAATGGAAAAATTGCACTCTTTCTTCATGTAAATAAAAATTTAAACAAATCTTAGACAAACATGGTACCAAGAAATTGCTTCTAATACACCAGATGTCCTTGAACCGATTGTTTTAAAACCGCACACAGAAGAAGTTAAACATCATTTGGTTGCTAATGGCAGCCTGCAGTACCCCCCCCGGTCGGCCTTCAACTTGAGTCAAACTGCGCATGTTGTCTCCATGAGACGCCGTCTCAACCAACTTCAGGGTGCTATTGAGTCTTCAGATGAGAATGAATGGTGTCAAGTGATCGATGGCTTCGTCCATTCATATATACAGTCCTCGGTTTAAAGAGAGAGAGAGAGTGTGGAAAGTGCAATACAACATCCTGCCATCTATGCAGGTCAAGAATTGGGTTGCTTTATTTTCTGTCCAATTGTATTTCTAAGTGTACAGGCAGACACTAGTACTACACTTGTATTTTTCGGGAAGATATTTAATCATTGAGGCCCGAGGGGATGTGGTATAATGGCCATATATCACAATCCCCCAAGGTGCCTTATTTGATATATTATAAACTGGTTACCAATGTAATTAGAGCAGTAAAAACAAAATGTTTTTTCATACCCGTGGTATACGGTCTGATATACCACGGCTGTCGAACCAATTGTCAGTCATCCTACAATGTGTTGTCAGTCATCCTACAATGTGTTTGTCAGTCATCCTACAATGTGTTTGTCAGTCATCCTACAAGGTGTTGTCAGTCATCCTACAATGTGTTGTCAGTCATCCTACAATGTGTTGTCAGTCATCCTACAATGTGTTTGTCAGTCATCCTACAATGTGTTTGTCAGTCATCCTACAATGTGTTGTCAGTCATCCTACAATGCCAGAAGTCGATGGAAAAAAAAACTCTAAACCATTATGGAATATAAATGAGAATATCTTAAATTTCCATGGCAACTAGTAACATGTAAAGCTATTTTATGTTTTGTTGTGAATTAATGTAGAGAATAATTATATTTTTTTCTAAACCAAAACCAACAAGCACAACCACGATTTAATGCCATAACGGTGACTTTTCATAAAGATGTTATTTATGAGAAGGTGGTCAGACATTAGGCTTTGTTCATATTATAGAACTGTACAGAAAAGTATACCTTTTATAGGGTGAAACATCAGGTAGATGCGCTGCTGGATAGATAGAAATCCTGAGAACTCAATAATATTGTATCTATCAACTCTCTGATGTTTCGATTGGATTTCTGTTTTTCATTTACAGGTATAATGTCAGCTAGTACAGTACTTTATACAAGATGTTGTCAAATCCACATTGATGTCTTGGCTACTAGGGATATCTTACGCCCCCCACCCCCACCCCCATCTCCACCCCATCAAACTCCAGGGGAAGACAAACACAGAGGGGTGTCTCCTGTGTTTCAGCTGTTCTATCATTCAGTTGGCTTAAAGCTGAGAGAGAGAGAGAGAGAGACAGAAAGAGAGACAGAAAGAGAGAGGGAGAGGGAGACAGAAGAGAGAGAGAGAGAGAGAGAGAGAGAGAGAGAGAGAGAGACAGAAAGAGAGACAGAAAGAGAGAGAGGGAGACAGAAAGAGAGAGAGAGAGAGAGAGAGAGAGAGAGAGAGAGAGACAGAGACACAGAGAGAGAGAGACAGAGAGACAGAGAGACAGAGAGAGACAGAGAGAGACAGAGAGAGACAGAGAGAGAGACAGAGCAGTCATCAAAGAGAGTTCTAATGGTCAAACAGAATGTCAAGCGGTATTATACCTCAGACTGGAAGAGATACCTCTGGGTGAATGGATCGCTCTGATTGGCACCTGCTGAAGCCAAGTCAACAAAAAGTCAGTATTGTAGATCACTGGAAGGAGTGATGGGTTGGATCCCCATGGCATGCTTACAGGAAGACTGGTCCATTGATAAATGGTTAGGACAGGGAGGTGAGCCAGTCTTGGGGCTAATGGAGAACTTGTTTCTAGGTGAGAGCAGTCCGTCCTCGTGTAAAAGTAGCGAGAGCAGTTTCCCCTCGCTTTGGTGCCACATATGAACAATGGCTATCGATGTACGCAGACAAGGGAATGTCCCAATGAAAGGCAAAATAGGACACACGGGAACACGTTCTCATATATCGCAAGATGGTGCGTCCGATCCACCCCGACAAGAAGTGAAATTGTCGTTCGAGACCCACACAACATTCTGTGATGTGTGTTCTGTCTCCAATCTCCAGACTTCCCCAAAAAAATATTTTGACATATTTGGATTTTATTTCAATTTTTTTTGGGGGGTCCAAGATTCATCTGTTAAATGTGAAAGGTCATGAAATGTTTCCATGTTTTCTCTCAAAGTGATCCCACATGTAAAAGCTCTTTGTTGGTATTTGTGTTCATGACATCATGCGAGTGTAGAGTAATCATTCATTTCTCAGTTAGAGCAGCGAAGCAGGAAGCAGGGAGTTGAATCAGCTGAACGTTTCTTCAGGATTGTGTTCTGTAGTGTTTCCCAACTCCGGTCCTCCAGTATCCCCAACAGCCCAACTCCGGTCCTCCAGTATCCCCAACAGCCCAACTCCGGTCCTCCAGTATCCCCAACAGCCCAACTCCAGTCCTCCTGTATCCCCAACAGCCCAACTCCAGTCCTCCAGTACCCCCAACAGCCCAACTCCGGTCCTCCAGTATCCCCAACAGCCCATCTCCGGTCCTCCAGTACCCCCAACAGCCCAACTCCGGTCGTCCAGTACCCCCAACAGCCCAACTCCAGTATCCCCAACAGCCCAACTCCGGTCCTCCAGTACCCCCAACAGCCCAACTCCGGTCCTCCAGTATCCCCAACAGCCCAACTCCGGTCCTCCAGTATCCCCAACAGCCCAACTCCGGTCCTCCAGTATCCCCAACAGCCCAACTCCGGTCCTCCAGTATCCCCAACAGCCCAACTCCGGTCCTCCAGTATCCCCAACAGCCCAACTCCGGTCCTCCAGTATCCCCAACAGCCCAACTCCGGTCCTCCAGTATCCCCAACAGCCCAACTCCAGTCCTCCAGTACCCCCAACAGCCCAACTCCAGTCCTCCAGTACCCCAACAGCCCAACTCCAGTCCTCCAGTACCCCCAACAGCCCAACTCCAGTCCTCCAGTATCCCCAACAGCCCAACTCCATTTCTCCAGTATCCCCAACAGCCCAACTCCATTCCTCCAGTATCCCCAACAGCCCAACTCCAGTCCTCCAGTACCCCCAACAGCCCAACTCCATTCCTCCAGTATCCCCAACAGCCCAACTCCAGTCTCTCTCCAGCCCAACTCCGGTCCTAACAGCCCAACTCCAGTCTCTCCAGTACCCCAACAGCCCAACTCCAGTCCTCCAGTATCCCCAACAGCCCAACTCCATTTCTCCAGTATCCCCAACAGCCCAACTCCATTCCTCCAGTATCCCCAACAGCCCAACTCCAGTCCTCCAGTACCCCCAACAGCCCAACTCCAGTCCTCCAGTACCCCAACAGCCCAACTCCAGTCCTCCAGTAACCCCAACAGCCCAACTCCGGTCCTCCAACAGCCCAACTCCGGTCCTCCAGTATCCCCAACAGCCCAACTCCAGTCCTCCAACAGCCCAACTCCGGTCCTCCAGTACCCCCAACAGCCCAACTCCAGTCCTCCAGTACCCCCAACAGCCCAACTCCGGTCCTCCAGTACCCCCAACAGCCCAACTCCATTCCTCCAGTATCCCCAACAGCCCAACTCCAGTCCTCCAGTATCCCCAACAGCCCAACTCCAGTCCTCCAGTACCCCCAACAGCCCAACTCCAGTCCTCCAGTACCCCCAACAGCCCAACTCCAGTCCTCCAGTACCCCCAACAGCCCAACTCCAGTCCTCCAGTACCCCCAACAGCCCAACTCCAGTCCTCCAGTACCCCCAACAGCCCAACTCCAGTCCTCCAATGCCTCCATCAGCACAGATGTGTGTTGTAGCCCTGTACAAAAACACCTGATTCAACTGGTCAAGCGATTGATGATTAGTTGACAGGCAGAATCAGGTGTGCTTGTCTGGGGACACAAAAACGATATGTACTGTTGGTTATACTGGAGGACTGGAGTTGGTAATATAGATGGCAAACTGAAGTAGCACCCTATCCCCTATGTAGTGCACTACTTTTGACCAGAGCCCTGTGTAGGGAATAGAGAGACATTTAGGACCAAAGTCAGTGTGTGTGTGTGTGTGTGTGTGTGTGTGTGTGTGTGTGTGTGTGTGTGTGTGTGTGTGTGTGTGTGTGTGTGTGTGCTGAATTTAAGAAAAAGGACAGTGTGGTACTACAGTCTCCTGGTATTATCGTAGGTGATACCGTTAAAGTGGCGGAGAAAATGTTGTGTGTTTATTTTCTTTGAGAGAATGGTTATTTGAGTCATCAACACGTAAAATGATCGAACTCCCTCTCCCCTTCCCACACAGACATAAATGCTACGCTGTTTGTTTCCCATAATTCTGCCTCTTATTTTGGGGATTTTGTTTGGGGTTTTTTTTTCTCTTTTTTTTCCAGTTTTTAGGGACATTATCAGTAGACACCTTTTCCAGCTTCAGACTGTTTGGCATATCTTCGTACGCATGTTAGTAGTTCCAACAATTATGAGACCACAGAACACTTTGTTATGGTACATGTATGTAGGTCAACATGTCTGTATTGATTAGACAGCATTGTTCACCATTAAGTCTACTAGCATATGCAGGATAACAAATAAAATGTAAATACAACTCACCTGTGTCCTGTTTGCTCTTCTCCTTCTGCAAGAGATATATATATATATTCGGTGTCCCAAATGGCACCCTATTCCCTATATAGTGCACTACTGTGTAGCCTGGCACCAGTCTCTTTAGCTAACGTTCCACTCCCTGTAGTCCATGTGTCTAAGTGACATCTCCCATGAACATTCTATCACTAACGAGCTCCAGGAGAACAGAGGATTTGATCCTGATTCGATCACCCATCACAGGTATCCTCCAATCACAACGATTATGCAAATGATGATGTGCTTTTTTCCCCCTCCAATCCACAGAACACATTGTTATCCGGTTTCTAAGCAACCTGGTGTCTTTGTCCAGATCCAAAGTTGCTAGCTCAACGTCTACATTCTCAAACTAAATAGCTAGCTTGCATACTCCAATTCCAACCATAAAACGTCTTAGCTTTGATTTTTCAGCCTCAAAATACAACAACTTGTCTAGCTAACAGTTTGTTTATAAATTATTTATGTTATTTCCAATAACCAAGTCGTATTAGATAGCTAGAACATAGCTGCCCTTTGGGGGAAACGACCTGTGGTTACCTAGGTCACCCAATCAGCTCACAACACATTCTCAAGCGCAATTTTCTTGTCTACTTCTTTTTGTCAATTACAAGACTACATTTAAGAAAAGTATAACATGCCTTAAGATACATTTTCAACATTTCCTGCTCCTGAGAAATTCTCACTCATTAGAAAATGGTAATACTGTAGGGACCCCCTTTTTCATGACGGTGCTAGCAGCCAGGTGAGTGAATGCTAACTAGGAGTTACCCACTGGAACATTAAAATGTCTTACCTGTGATTAAATGTTTTCCACATGCATGGCTACGTGTAGCCGACTTAGACACCGGTCCCCATATTTTCCAAGCCATCGCAGAATAGCCTGACGCCACAGGGCTCTTGTCACAGCCTCTATTTCCCTACCTGGGAATATTGCGAACCGTAGGTCGGGATTTTTGACCTGGTTGCATATATACTGAACAGAAATATAAACGCAACATGTAAAGTGTTGGTCCCATGTTTCATGAGCTGAAATAAAAGATCCCAGAAATGTTCCATATGCACAATAAGCTTATTTCTCTTAAATGTTGTGCACATATTTGATTACATCCCTGTTAGTGAGCATTTCTCCTTTGCCAAGATAATCCATCCACCTGACAGGTGTGGCATATCAACAAGCGGATTAAACAGCATGATCATTACACAGGTGCACCTTGTGCTGGGAACAGGACAATAAAAGGCCACCCTAAAATGTGCAGTTTTGTCACACATCACAAGCCACAGATGTCTCAAGTTTTGAGGGAGTGTGAAATTGGCATGCTGACTGCAGCAATGTTCACCAGAACTGTTGCCAGAGAAATTAATGTTAATTTCTCTACCATAAGTCGCCTCCAACAGCGTTTTAGAGAACGGCCTCAGAAGCGCAGACCACGTGTAAACACGCCAAGCCCAGGACCTCCTTCTTCACCTGCGGGATGGTCTGAGACCAGCCACCTGGACAGCTGATGAATCACTGTCAGAAACCGTCTCAGTGAAGCTCATCTGTGTGCTGGTCGTCCTCACCAGGGTCTCGACCTGACTGCAGTTCGGTGTCATAATCGACTTCAGCGGGCAAATGCTCACCTTCGATGGCCACTGGCACACTGGAGAAGTGTGAGCTTCATGGAAGAATCCCGGGTTTCAACTGTACCGGGCAGACGGCAGACAACATGTATGGCATTGTGTGGGCAAGTGGTTTTCTGATGTCAACGTTGTGAACATATTGCCCAATGGTGGGGTTATGGTATTGGCAGGCATGAGCTACGGACAACAAACACAATTTGCATTTTATCGATGTCATTTTGAATGCGCAGAGATACCGTGACGAGATCCTGATGCACATTGTCCTGCCGTCATCACCTCATGTTTCACCTTGATAACGCACGGCCCCGTGTCGCAAGGATCTGTACACAATGCCTAGAAGCTGATAATGCCCCAGTTCTTCCATGGCCTGCATACTCACCAGACATGTCACCCATTAAGCATATTTGGTCTGGATGGACGTGTACGACAGCGTGATCCAGTTCCCGCCAATATCCAGCAACTTCGCACAGCCAATTAAAAAGGAGTGAAAGAATATTCCACAGGCCACAATCAACAGCCTGATCAACTCTATGTGAAGGAGATGTTGTCGTGCTGCATGAGGCAAATGGTGGTCACACCAGATACTGACTGGTTTTCTGATCCACGGCCCAACCTTTTTCTTATGTGTCTGTGACCAACAGATGCATATCTGTATTCCCAGTCATGTGAAATCCATAGATTAGGGCACAAATTATTTATTTCAATTGACTGATTTCCTTCTATGAACTGTAACTCAGTAAAATCTTTGAAATTGTAGCTGTTTATATTGAACAACACAGCAGCTTTTCTGCATTCTTCAGTTATTTCTGTAAAAGCAAAAGAAAACTGACGACAAACTTGTCTCTTTAACTCAGGGGGTCAATGGGAAAGAATGTTTGTTTTCCCAAATTTGTGGGTCGAGGGGAATTCCTTGTTATTGTGTGAATATTGACTTAGACTATCCAGCTGCATATAGAGCTCGGCAGTTTGTAGTCCTAAAACCCAGAAATGAATTAACTACAAAAACTCTATTTATTTCCCATATAGGCCATGTCCAACGAAAACATGGTGGAGTTAGTGCCTTCCAAAAATATATATCATCGTTATATCTCTTTATTGTTGAAATTGCTGAAAGGGCAGTCTCCTTGGCAATGACAAAGAGTGGAATGTTAGCCAAAGAGACTGGTAGGCTACTCAGATTAAAACTACTGGGCTCTGATCAACATGGTTTGCAGTGTATCTAGACTCATCAATTCAACAGCAATACGAGTATTTCAAGGAAGAAACCGAGCTAAATCAGATAGCAACCGAGCTAAATCGGATAGCAACCGAGCTAAATCAAGATAGCAACCGAGCTAAATCAGATAGCAACCGAGCGAAATAAGATAGCAACCGAGCTAAATCTAGATAGCAACCGAGCTAAATAAGATAGCAACCGAGCTAAATCAGATAGCAACCGAGCTAAAACAGATAGCAACCGAGCTAAATCTAGATAGCAACCGAGCTAAATCTAGATAGCAACCGAGCTAAATCAGATAGCAACCGAGCTAAATCAGATAGCAACCGAGCTAAATAAGATAGCAACCGAGCTAAATCAGATAGCAACCGAGCTAAATCAGATAGCAACCGAGCTAAATCTAGATAGCAACCGAGCTAAATCTAGATAGCAACCGAGCTAAATCTAGATAGCAACCAAGCTAAATCAGATAGCAACCGAGCTAAATCAGATAGGAACCGAGCTAAATCAGATAGCAACCGAGCTAAATCAGATAGCAACCGAGCTAAATCAGGTAGCAACCGAGCTAAATCAGATAGCAACCGAGCTAAATAAGATAGCAACCGAGCTAAATCTAGATAGCAACCGAGCTAAATAAGATAGCAACCGAGCTAAATCAGATAGCAACCGAGCTAAATCAGATAGCAACCGAGCTGAATATGATAGCAACCGAGCTAAATCAGATAGCAACCGAGCTAAATAAGATAGCAACCAAGCTAAATCAGATAGCAACCGAGCTAAATCAGATAGCAACCGAGCTAAATCGAGATAGCAACCGAACTAAATCGAGATAGCAACCAAGCTAAATCATATAGCAACAGCATTCATTGCATCATTGCGCTTTCGACCAAACATTTGAGTTAATTAATCACCTCAATCAATAGTTTAATTACTTAACAGATTTTCAATTTCCAACAGTGGGTTCAATAATTCATTATTCATCTCCAAAATTGCAGAATAAGCAACAAAACAACTGGAGTGTGTGTGTGTGTGTGTGTGTGTGTGTGTGTGTGTGTGTGTGTGTGTGTGTGTGTGTGTGTGTGTGTGTGTGTGTGTGTGTGTGTGTGTGTGTGTGTGTGTGTGTTGATTAACAATTTATCACGAAAGAGGAAATGTATTACATTTCAATACACAATTAATTGGTAGCGCCTTTTTAAGTCATGGTCAATAACTCGGTCTATTTCTCAAGTGGAGAAGTTTAATGTCTGATTTTAGGACCAGTCTCCTATAACAGGTCGTAGCAAGAAGAAAATGGATATCATGTTGGATTGGTATTCTTAGTCGAATAACCTAATGGTTTTGTATTTACGCTCAGAAAGGGGAGGCGATGAGCACACCTTACACACTCACAATAACCTCTCCTGTCTCCCCAAGAGTGCACTTGTTCACTTCCCCTCATGGAATTGAAAGGAAATGACTGGCATATGGAAACTCCATTTAGGCCATGCCAACACCAATCCAATGCTTTTACATTTAGTGAAGAAGTGCACCCCCCCTGTAACCCTCCCTCATTAGCTAAATGTGGTAGAGGCAGGTGAACCCCCCCTGTAACCCTCCATCATTAGCTAAATGTGGTAGAGGCAGGTGAACCCCCCCTGTAACCCTCCATCATTAGCTAAATGTGGTAGAGGCAGGTGAACCCCCCCTGTAACCCTCCATCATTAGCTAAATGTGGTAGAGGCAGGTGAACCCCCCCTGTAACCCTCCATCATTAGCTAAATGTGGTAGAGGCAGGTGAACCCCCCCTGTAACCCTCCATCATTAGCTAAATGTGGAAGAGGCAGGTGAACCCCCCCTGTAACCCTCCATCATTAGCTAAATGTGGAAGAGGCAGGTGAACCCCCTGTAACCCTCCATCATTAGCTAAATGTGGAAGAGGCAGGTGAACCCCCTGTAACCCTCCATCATTAGCTAAATGTGGAAGAGGCAGGTGAACCCCCCCTGTAACCCTCCATCATTAGCTAAATGTGGTAGAGGCAGGTGAACCCCCCCTGTAACCCTCCATCATTAGCTAAATGTGGTAGAGGCAGGTGAACCCCCTGTAACCCTCCATCATTAGCTAAATGTGGTAGAGGCAGGTGAACCCCCTGTAACCCTCAATCATTAGCTAAATGTGGTAGAGGCAGGTGAACCCCCTGTAACCCTCCATCATTAGCTAAATGTGGTAGAGGCAGGTGAACCCCCCCTGTAACCCTCCCTCATTAGCTAAATGTGGAAGAGGCAGGTGAACCCCCCATGTAACCCTCCATCATTAGCTAAATGTGGAAGAGGCAGGTGAACCCCCCCTGTAACCCTCCATCATTAGCTAAATGTGGTAGAGGCAGGTGAACCCCCCCTGTAACCCTCCATCATTAGCTAAATGTGGAAGAGGCAGGTGAACCCCCCCTGTAACCCTCCCTCATTAGCTAAATGTGGTAGAGGCAGGTGAACACCCCTGTCCACATCACCAACAAACTATCATGGTCCAAACACACCAAGAAGGTTGTGAAGAGGGCACGACAACGCATTTTCCCCCTCAGGAGACTAAAAATATTTGGCCATGGTCCCCTGATCCTAAAAATATTCTACAGCTGCACCATCGAGAGCATCCTGACCGGATGCATCACCGCCTTGTATGGCAACTGCTCGGCCTCCGACCGTAAGGCGCTACAGAGGGTAATGTGAACAGCCCAGTACATCACTGGGGCCAAGCGTTTTGCCATCCAGGACCTATATACTTGGCAGTGTTGTTTTTACACTGCTGATACTCACCGTTTATTATCTATGCATAGTCACTTTCACCCCTAGCTACATGTACAAATTACCTCGAATAACCTGTTCCGGTACCCCCAGTATATAGCCTCATTATTGTTATTTTATTGTGTTACTTTTTTTTATTTTTTACTTTAGTTTATTTAATAAATATTTTCTTAACTCTATTTTTTCTTAAAATGGCATTGTTGGTTAAGGGCTTGTAAGTAAGAATATCACGGTAATGTCTAAACCATTTGTATTCGGCACAAGTGACAAATACAGTTTGATTGGACAGGTGCACCTTGTGCTGGGGACAATAAAAGGCCACTAAAAAAAATGTGCAGTTGTGTCACACAACACAATGCCACAGATGTCTCAAGTTTTGATGCAGTGTGCAATTAGCCTGCTGACTACAGGAATGTCCACTAGAGCTGTTACCAGATGTTCATGTTCATTTTTATACCATAAACCGCCGTTTTAGAGAATTTGCCAGCATTGTCCAACCGGCCTCACAACCGCAGACCATGTGTATGGTGTCGTGTGGGTGAGCAGTGTTGCTGATATCAGCGTTGTGAACAGAGTGCCCCACGGTGGCGGAGGGGTTATGGTACGGGCAGGCATAAGCTACGGACAGAGAACACAATTGCATTTTATCGATGGCAATTTGAACGCACAGAGATACAGTGATGAGATCTTGAGGACCCATTGTCGTGCCATTCATCCGCCGCCATCACCTCATGTTTCAGCATGATAACGCACAGCCCCAGTTCGCAAGGATCTGCACACAATTCCTCGAAACTGAAAATGTCCCAGTTCTTCCATGGCCTGCAGACTCACCAGACATGTCACCCTTTGATCATGTTTGGGATGCCCTGGATCGGCGTGTACGACAGCGTGTTCCAGTTCCCGCCAATATCCATCAACTTCTCACAGCCATTGAAGAGGAGTGGGGGGACAACATTCCCACAGGGCCACAATCAACAGCCTGATCAACTCTATGCGAAGGAGACGTGTCGCATTGCCTGAGGCAAATTGTGGTCACACCAGATACTGACAGGTTTTCTGATCCACGCCCCCTACCTTTATTTTTTAAGGTATCTGTGACCAACAGCTTCATATCTGTATTCCCAGCCAGGTGAAATCCACAGATTAGGGCCTGATTTCCTTATATGAACTGTAACTCTGTAAAATCTTTGAAATTGTTAGATGTTGCGTTTATTGTTTAGTATAAATGTTTCCCTTCTCAAGGTATCATGGGACACTGGAAACCCGTGGATACATTTTTTCCCTTCTCAGTCTCTAGGGCCTTAGAGTTTGTTACGGCTGGTTACAATACTCCGTGCAACTCCTCTGCCGAGAAGTCTTTCAGACCCAGAAACCGCTCCGCCGCATCCACAATGATACAGTGAGGGGAAAAAAGTATTTGATCCCCTGCTGATTTTGTACGTTTGCCCACTGACAAAGAAATGATCAGTCTATAATTTTAATGGTAGGTTTATTTGAACAGTAAGAGACAGAATAACAACAAAAATATCCAGAAAAACGCATGTGAAATTTTTTATAAATGGAGTTGCATTTTAATAACTTGATTGGAGTCCACCTGTGGTAAATTCAATTGATTTGGAATGGATATATAAGGTCCCACAGTTGACAGTGCATGTCAGAGAAAGAATTGTCCATAGAGCTCTGAAACAGGATTGTGTCAAAGCACAGATCAAGGGGAAGGGTACCAAAAAAGGTCTGCAGCATTGAAGGTCCCAAGAACACAGTGGCCTCTATCATTCTTAAATGTAAGAAGTTTGGATCCACCAAAATTTTCCCAAGAGCTGGCCTCCCGGCCAAACTGAGCAGTCGGGGGAGAAGGGCTTTGGTCAGGGATGTGACCTAGAACCCGACAATCACTATGACAGAGCTGTAGATTTCCTCTGTGGAGATGGAAGAACCTTCCAGAAGGACAACCATCTCTGCAGCACTCCATCAATCAGACCTTTATGGTAGAGTAGCCAGACGGGAAGCCACTCCTCAGTAAAAGTCACATGACAGCCTGCTTGGAGTTTGCCAAAATCACCTAGAGGACTCTCAGACCATGAGAAACAAGGTTCTCTGTTCTGATGAAACCAAGATTGAACTCTTTGGCCTGATTGTCAAGCGTCACTTCTGGAGGAAACCTGGCACCATCCCTACGGTGGAGCATGGTGGTGGCAGCATAATGCTGTGGGAATGTTTTTCAGCTGGGACTGTGGACACCTGTTTTTGCCTTGCCATTATGGGGTATTGTGTATAGATTGGTGAGGGAAATAAACAATTTAATCAATTTTAAAATAAGGCTGAAACATAACAAAATGCGGAAAAAATCAGGGGGTCTGAATACTTTCCGAATGCCACTGTGTAAGAAGGCAATTAGAAATGCCAGACGGGGTAGATTACTCTTCTCGACCAATGATGGCCTGATAAATCCTACCCCCAAAACTTTCCTCCACAACTAAATGTGATGAGTTTGTGGCATATTTCAGAGATTAGATTAGGCTGGGTATCAGTCGAGACCTGATGAGAAGTTCGATATGTGCCCTAGCCTATCACGCAAAGATATTATGGATTTATTTTCCCTGGTTGATACAGACATACTCAGGAAAGTGATATCACAACTTAAACCTTCTACCTGCCTTTCTCGATCCTATCACCACCTCCTTCTTCAAAACAGTTTTTAATTACATATCTGAAGAAGTGCAAGCTATAGTTAATCACTCCCTGTTCACAGGCACCTTCCCCACCTCACTAAAAAACTGCTATGGTGAAATCTCTTCTGAAGAAAAGTAATCTATATTCATCAGCTCTTAGCAAGTTTCAGCCAATCTCCAACCTTCCATTCTTAAGCAATGTTCTGTAGAAATTGGTGTTCAAACAGCTAAATTATTTTTTAAGTGCCAACTGTATTTTTTTTTTTTTCGTGCCCACCACATCACAGAGACAGCCTTGGTTAAAGTGGTCAACTATCTTAGAGCCAACAGCTCTCTGTCCTTGTACTCTTAGATTTAAGTGCTATATTCAACACTGTTGACCATGATGTCCTTCTGAACAGGCTGGAGAGGTGGGTTGGCCTCTCCGGGGCCAGTTCTAAATTGGTTTTGGACTTAACCGGTCAAGAGTTTTCAAAAAAAAAAAAAATTGTCAGAATGCACCTTCATTTATTTTCACTGCTATGCAGACGATACACATCTTTACATTTCCGTGTCACCAGAGGATTTCAGCTCCACGGATAAAGTATTACACTGTAGTGATTTAAGCACTTTGATGGTTCACAACTTCCTCCAGCTAAATCAGGAGACAGGACTGAGGTACTTACTGTTGGAGCCAAAGCACAGAGAGAGAATTTTAGCCGCACATTTTAATTCACGGGCAATAAAGATAAAACACCAGGGTAAAAAAGAACCTAGGTGTCAAATTAGATTCTGAACTAAATGTTCAATCACACATTAGGAATGTGACCAAAATAGCTTTTTACCACGAGGGACATTGCCAAGGTGCGGCTATGCTGATACAGAGAGACTCATACATGCTTTTATTACAAACAGGCGTGACTACCGTAATGTTCAAAACATTGGTCAACTGTAAAACATACTGAATGCTGCAGCACGGGTACTGACCAAGACCAGACAGAGAGGACACATTACACCGGTTTTAAGGTCTCTGCACTGGCTGTCAGTGAGTTTTAGAATACATTTTAAGATTCTTCTATTGGTTTTTAAAATCAATCCATGATTGTGCACCCCAATACACGTCAGACATGCTTTTAAGTTATGTACCCAGTAGGTCCCTCAAGTCCTCTGGCACTGGCCTTTTAACTATCCCAAAGCCTAGGACCAGGAGGCATGGAGAGGCAGCCTTTGAACTATCCCAAAGCCTAGGACCAGGAGGCATGGAGAGGCAGCCTCTTTAGTTACTATGCCCCCAGCCTCTGTAATAGCCTGCCAGGCCAAAACTGTGGACATATTTAAAAGAGGCTAGGGGCATAACATATCTTAAAACACATATTTTTAACTTTGCTTTTCCTCAGGGTGCTTTTTGGTCGTTCAGTTTGTGTCATTCTTTCGTTTTTTGTCTTATGTTTGTTGTGTAGTAAATATTTCAGCTTTTATTTTCATAGTTTGTTATTAGTTCCTATAAGGCACATTGCGTTGCATTCCATGTCTGAAATGTGCTGTAGAAATAAAGCTTGATATGATTTAATTGGATTATCAGTCTGGTCCCACAGTCTGCATAACATCTCATCAGTCTGGTCCAACAGTCTGCATGACATCTCATCAGTCTGGTCAAACAGTCTGCATGGCATCTCATCAGTCTGGTCCAAACAGTCTGCATGGCATCTCATCAGTCTGCTCCAAACAGTCTGCATGACATCTCATCAGTCTGGTCCAAAAAGTCTGCATGACATCTCATCAGTCTGGTCCAACAGTCCTCATGACATCTCATCAGTCTGCTCCAACAGTCTGGATGACATCTCATCAGTCTGGTCCAACAGTCTGCATGACATCTCATCAGTCTGGTCCGACAGTCTGCATGACATCTCATCAGTCTGGTCCAACAGTCTGCATGACATCTCATCAGTGTGGTCCAACAGTGTGCATGACATCTCATCAGTCTGGTCCAACAGTCCTCATGACATCTCATCAGTCTGGTCCAACAGTCTGCATGACATCTCATCAGTCTGGTCCAACAGTCTGCATGACACCTCATCAGTCTGGTCCAACAGTCTGCATGACATCTCATCAGTCTGGTCCAACAGTCCGCATGACATCTCATCAGTCTGGTCCAACAGTCTGCATGACATCTCATCAGTCTGGTCCAACAGTCCGCATGACACCTCATCAGTCTGGTCCAACAGTCTGCATGACATCTCATCAGTCTGGTCCAACAGTCCGCATGACATCTCATCAGTCTGGTCCAACAGTCTGCATGACATCTCATCAGTCTGGTCCAACAGTCTGCATGACATCTCATCAGTCTGGTCCGACAGTCTGCATGACATCTCATCAGTCTGGTCCAACAGTCTGCATGACATCTCATCAGTGTGGTCCAACAGTGTGCATGACATCTCATCAGTCTGGTCCAACAGTCTGCATGACATCTCATCAGTCTGGTCCAACAGTCTGCATGACATCTCATCAGTCTGGTCCAACAGTCTGCATGACATCTCATCAGTCTGGTCCAACAGTCTGCATGACATCTCATCAGTCTGGTCCAAACATCAACGTTACCTGCACTATTTTTTTCATCAGTTGTTCCATGTCATCCATTTAAAATGTATTTAAAATATGTAAATCTAACAAGCCAGGCAACTAAAAGCAGCTTTCTAGACAATGTTTATGTTTTTTTGCTAGCCTGTTAGCTAACTTCGCTACAATATCTAGCTTGCTAGCCAGCTCAAAATTACCAGAACACACACTATATGACCAGCTACTGTATTGTAGGACTAAACCCCTCTAATGTACCTTAACTCCCTCTTATCTTATCTTCTCTCCTTCCTTCCTGCCTCTTTCACTCCCTCTCCACATGCACTACCTGAGTATGTGGACACCTGCTCGTCAATCTCATTCCAAAATCATTAGCATTAATATGGAGTTGGTCCCCCCCTTTGCTGCTATAACAGCCTCCACTCTTCTGTGAAAGCATTCCAGTAGATGTTGGACTTGCTTCCATTCAGCCACAAGCAATTGTGAGGTCGGGCACTGATGTTGAGCGATTAGGCCTGGCTCGCAGTTGGCGTTCCAATTCATCCCAAAGGTATTTGATGGGGTTGAGGTCAGGGCTCTGTGCTGGCCAATCAAGTTCTTCCACACCAATCTCGACAAACCATTTCTGTATGTACCTCGCTTTGTGCACAGAGGCATTGTCATGCAGAAACAGGAAAGGGCCTTCCCCAAACAGAATTGTCCAGAATGTCATTGTATGCTGTAGCGTTAAGATTTCCCTTCACTGGAACTAAAGGGCTGTCCCGAAACATGAAAAACAGCCTCCCTCCACCAAACTGTGCAGTTGGCACTATGCATTGGGGCTGGCATCCGCCAAACCCAGATGTGTCCGTCGGACTACTAGATAGTGAAGCGTGATTCATCACTCCAGAGAATGCGTTTCCACTGCTCCAGAGTCCAATGGCGGTGAGCTTCATACCACTCCAGCCGACACTTGGCATTGCTTAGGCTTTTGTGCAGCTGCTCGGCCATGGAAATCCATTTCATGAAGCCCCTAGACTTTTCCACTTCACAATAACAGCACTTACAGTTGACCGTGGCAGCTCTAGCAGGGCAGAAATTTGACAAACTGACTTGTTGGAACTGGTGGCATCCTATGATGGTGCCACGTTGAAAGTCACTGAGCTCTTCAGTAAGGCCATTCTACTGCCAATGTTTGTCTATGGATATTGCATGGCTGTACACCTGTCAGCAATTGTTGGGCTGAAATAGCCAAATCCACTAATTTGAAGGGGTGTCCACATACTTTTGTATATATAGTGTATCTGACAAGGTATTGAGTTCAACTGTAGCCAACTTCTGTTCACCATAACAGGAAAATTAACACATTACAAGGGAATTATTTACAAATATGGTAACTTACTGACGTGAATGTGAAGAAATTAAAGCAGTGCTGCATAGATGCAGTAAAGACAAAGATTTGTATAACTATATAGACCATTGCCTGTCGTTTCCAATGCGAGCAAATTCATTGTAGTGGGCAGAGCCAAGCAAGGAGGTGGGCAGAGCCAAGCACGAGCTACCAAGATCCTATTGGCGCGTTCTAGTACGTATTTGCCTATGTAACAGTATAGCTTCCGTCCCTCTCCTCGCCTCTATCTGGGCTCAAACCAGGGACCCTCTGCACACATCAACAACTGACACCCGCGAAGCATCGTTACCCATCGTGCCACAAAAAGCCGCGGCCCTTGCAGAGCAAGGGGAACAACTACTTCCAGGTCTCAGAGCGAGTGACGTCACCGATTGAAATGCTGTTAGCGCGCACCCCGCTAACTAACTAGCCATTTCACACCGGTTACACATATTCCCGTGAGGGATCGCCTACTCTGTGAAGTACGCTGTGGGCACTCTTGCACTCCTTCTAAACAACGCAATCATTTAGAAACGTTGTCAAATGGTCTAAGTCTACAAAACTAAGTCCACTCTGTTCGTTAGCCATTTTAGTTTTGGAAACAGAACTGTATTGAGGTCAAATGTTTCATCGATGAGAAAATTTGCAGAATGCCAGCCAAAATCCATCTCGCTCCATCTTTTCCCACTGCCGGCCACTAGGCTACCTCTCATCACCATATTTGGTGGTGAGTGAAAATGCCAACCAGATGCTTCAGATTTATACATCTGGTGAAACATCTGGCTCATTCTGTGGTAAAGAGGTCAATGGAACTTGACACAAAACAATGGAAATACCATGGGCATGCGTGGCGGAAAGATTCCATGGGGGAAAGATGGGGGAAAGATTCCGTGGCGGAAAGATTCCGTGGCGGAAAGATTCCATGGGGGAAAGATTCCGTCTGGGAAAGATCCCAAATCTCCTCATTGCCCCCCAGCAGAATTAGCCTACATTTAGGCTGTTGTTTATATGTGTACCTCACATCATGTTGAGGTTAAAATCGGAGTATAATACTGGTATGGGATGTCAACCCCAATAAATGTTAATGTCATCATCACCACTCCACTGCATTACAGTTAAAAACAACTTTGACTACCACCACCGATGTCTGTGTGCTAGCTAAGCTAACCAGCTTATACGATCGGGAGTTAGCATTTAACAGTCACTTCTTCTAAACCTGAAAAGGGACAACTTCTAAATGTCATGCAGAGAAAACTGCCAAATGTATTAAAGTAAGACTTTAACAACCACATTGTGGGCCTGTTTACAATACATCAATCATGACGGACTTGACAAAAAGTTGCAACAGCAGGGTCAAATTTGAATGTCTTTTGCTCAAATCAATGGCAGTATAAAAGGTGAATGCCGACAAGAAAGAGGTGAAGATGGAGTTTTTTGAAAATGAATTATACACTCAGTATACCAAACATTAGGAACACCTTAGGAAAGGAGCATCTAGCTGATCAGCGTGAACTTTCACCACCCTGTGAAGTTATGTAATCATAATTTACATTCTGACACGAGACGTATGTGGCAGGGACTCCAAACAATCACGGATTACAAAGGGAAAACCAGCCACGTCGCAAACATTGGCGTCTTGCTCCCGGACAAGCTAAACCCTTTCTTCGCCCGTTTTGAGGATAACATAGTGCCACTGACGCGGCCCACTCCCGAGGACTGTTGTTCTCCGTGGCCGACGTGACTAAGACATTTAAACGTGTTAACCCTCGCAAGGCTGCCGGCCCAGACGAGGCTCCCTAGCCGCATCCTCGGAGCATGCGCAGACCAGCTGGCTGGAGTGTTTACGGACATATTCAATCTCTCCCTATCCCAATCTGTTCTCCCCACTTGCTTTAAGATGCCCACCATTGTTCCTGTACCCAAGAAAGCTAAAGGTAACTGAGCTAAATGACTATCGCCCCCTAGCACTCACTTCTGTCATCGTGAAGTGCTTTGAGAGGCTAGTTAAGGATCATATCACCCCCACCTTAACCGAGGCCCTAGACCCACAAAATTTTGCATACTGCCCCAACAGATCCACAGACGATGCAATCGCCATCACACTGCACACCGCCCTATCCCATCTGGACAAGAGGAATACCTATGTAAGAATGCTGTTCGTTGACTACAGCTCAGCATTCAACACCATAGTACCCTCCAAGCTCATCATTAAACTCGGGCCCTGGGTCTGAACCCTGCCCTGTGTAACTGGGCCCTGGGTCTTCCTGACGGGCCGCCCCCAGGTGGTGAAGGTAGGAAACAACACCTTCACTCAGCTGATCCTCAACACAGGGGCACCACAAGGGTGCGTGCTCAGCCCCCTCCTGTACTCCCTGTTCACCCACGACCGCGTGGCCATGCACAACTCCAACTCAATCATCAAGTTTGCAGATGACACAACAGTAGGAGGCCAAATGTTAAGCCATTTGGCATGACCACGAGTGACAGGTAGTTGGCATAATTGCACAAACAGACTGGCACTTGGGCTAAATTTCCCTCCCTTCATCAACAGAACTTGGAGATAAAGCTGTCGTTGATCGTGAGTAAGAGGGACACGTACCACCCGTTCCTGCTAAACTTCAGCTGGAGCCATCTGCTGGAGAACGTACAGACCTTCCTGGATCGCTTCCTGGAGGAACGCCCCACAGACTTCTTGCTCCAGGTAGGGTATTGAACCTGTGACTGTCTGTCAAAAGGCACCCTATTCCCTAGTTCCTTACTTTTGACCAGAGCCTTACAAGAAACCAACATGGTTCATTACTTTGACCAGAGCCTAGCCCTACAGAAACCAACATGGTTCATTAACTTTTCAGTGGAATTCCAGGAAGGGCTTACTGTATCATTAGCTAGAATTAGAGTATCATTAGCTAGAATCTTCACCACACTGTCTGTGTGGGTGGACCATTTCAGTTTGTCTGTGATGTGTACGCAGAGGAACTTAAAACTTTCCACCTTCTCCACTGCTAAGGGCTCGAAGCGAGGCGATCATCTCTGTCGGCGCCATCAGAGAGGCAACAAGAGATAGACTAGTGTCCTCTCCAGGTGTGTACTGGTACATCAAGCTGCCTCACACTATAGAAACAGGAGATGGACTTGTGTCCTGTCCAGGGGCTGTACTGGCACATCAAGCTGCCTCACACTACAGAAACAGGAGATAGATTAGTGTCCTGTCCAGGGGCTGTACTGGCACATCAAGCTGCCTCACACTACAGAAACAGGAGATAGATTAGTGTCCTGTCCAGGGGCTGTACTGGCACATCAAGCTGCCTCACACTACAGAAACAGGAGATAGATTAGTGTCCTGTCCAGGGGCTGTACTGGCACATCAAGCTGCCTCACACTACAGAAACAGGAGATAGATTAGTGTCCTGTCCAGGGGCTGTACTGGCACATGAAGCTCCCTCACACCATCATTAAGACTGTACATGTAGTCATTAAGCCTGTACATGTGGTCATTAAGACTGTACATGTAGTCATTAAGGCTGTACATGTGGTCATTAAGACTGTACATGTAGTCATTAAGGCTGTACATGTGGTCATTAAGACTGTACATGTGGTCATTAAGGCTGTACATGTGGTCATTAAGGCTGTACATGAAGTCATTAAGACTGTACATGTGGTCATTAAGACTGTACATGTGGTCATTAAGACTGTACATGTAGTCATTAAGACTGTACATGTAGTCATTAAGACTGTACATGTGGTCATTAAGACTGTACATGTAGTCATTAAGGCTGTGCATGTCAAAGTCAAAGTCAAAGTCACCATTATTAGTCAGTTGTACAACCGAATGCCTTCAACTGAAATGTGTCTTCCGCATTTAACCCAACCCTCTGAATCAGAGAGGTGCGGGGGGGCTGCCTTAATCGACATCCACGTCTTCGGCGCCCGGGGAACAGTGGGTTAACTGCCTTGTTCAGGGGCAGAACGACAGATTTTTACCTTGTCAGCTCGGGGATTCGAACTTGCAACCCTCCGGTTACAAGTCCAACGCTCTAACCACTAGGCTACCTGCCGCCCACAATGCCTTCAACCGAAATGTGTCTTCCGCTTTTAACCCAACCCCTCTGAATCAGAGAGGTGCGGGGGGCTGCCTTTAATCGACATCCATGTCTTCGGCGCCTGGGAACAGTGGGTTAACTGCCTTGTTCAGGGGCAGAACGACAGATTTTTTCCTTGTCAACTTGGGGATTCGAACTTGCAACCCTCCGGTTACAAGTCCGACACTCTAACCACTAGGCTACCTGCCGCCATTCCCACATGTACAGGTCATTAAGCCTGTACATGTGGTCATTAAGGCTGTACATGTAGTCATTAAGACTGTACATGTGGTCATTAAGCCTGTACATGTGGTCATTAAGGCTGTACATGTAGTCATTAAGACTGTACATGTGGTCATTAAGACTGTACATGTGGTCATTAAGACTGTACATTAAGTTATTAAGGCTGTACATGTGGTCATTAAGGTTACCATTTGTGACTGGGTCTTTTGGTCTGTTCTGGACTCAGGTGTTTCTGTACTCTACTGTTGGTGGTATTGTTCTATACCTTGGATTCGTCTTAAAGGTAAACTCAGCGATATGACGTACAAGCAGAAAGTAAACCGCATAGTGGGTCAATTTCCACAACATCTAAGAGCGTTGAAGCTCAACTTTTCCGCTGTTTTGGTTCCCAGGCTTCCACACGTGAAGAGAACCCCGTGCACCTGTACAGAGGATGTGTGGCTGTGTTAGAGCCAAGTGTTGCATGTCGCTCTGAATCTCTGTTTAGGCCAGACCACCAGTCACTCACCGTACAGGTTATAGAAGGAATTGTACTTTATGCTTCTGGGTCCTTGTATTTACAGAGCTGCCGCTTTGAGTGTGAGAGAGGGTGTAACTATGGCTTGGATTCAATCCGTTTAAGGTCATTTCCAATTGAGCTGACATATGCAGAATTTACCACGAATGCGATCTCCACAAACGCGAGAATATTGCCTTTAAAAGCTGCGTTGTCTACAACCTGCGATCGGATTGAATCCCGGGCCTTTGTTAACACGCCGCTTCAATGGAAATGTGTATCGCTGAGGAAATTGCTGTTGTGATTATGTTATTGCTACCGGTGACCAGCAGAGGGAGCTGTTTATCCTGCTGTGGACAAGCACAGCTTGAAAACTTGTACAGTAGATATACATTTTTACTAAACTATTTATACCTCTAGTTAACTTATCAATAGCTTCTAACTATCAATAACTAAAACACACAAAGCTTAAAAACATAAAAACTAAATGTTTGATAAAAAATTAGAAGATAAAAAAAACATTGTTAAATTTCTTTCATCGTTATATTTAATTCTTTATAAGGTGTTTTATTTCTGCGATATTAAGAGTGACAAGACAAAATCAGGACTGTGTATAGTAAATTAGTTCAATCTCTCATTGTGGAATGTCATGTGGTTGTCTGTACATAGAAAAGTTACTCAAATGTTCTTACAACATAGTTTTAACAAACAGATTTCATTAAATAAACACGCAGAACTTTGATTGTGTGTTATTTTGGTGTGGATATCACTTACTGTGTCCAAAATGTCACCCTATTCCCTACTGTTGACCAGAGCCCTATAGAGTACCAGTCACCCTATTCCCTACTGTTGACCAGAGCCCTATACAGTACCAGTCACCCTATTCCCTACTGTTGACCAGAGCCCTATAGAGTACCAGTCACCCTATTCCCTACTGTTGACCAGAGCCCTATAGAGTACCAGTCACCCTATTCCCTACTGTTGACCAGAGCCCTATAGAGTACCAGTCACCCTATTCCCTACTGTTAACCAGAGCCCTATAGAGTACCAGTCACCCTATTCCCTACTGTTAACCAGAGCCCTGTAGAGTACCAGTCACCCTATTCCCTACTGCTAACCAGAGCCCTATAGAGTACCAGTCACCCTATTCCCTACTGTTAACCAGAGCCCTGTAGAGTACCAGTCACCCTATTCCCTAATGTTAACCAGAGCCCTGTAGAGTACCATTCACCCTATTCCCTACTGCTAACCAGAGCCCTGTAGAGTACCAGTCACCCTATTCCCTACTGTTGACCAGAGCCCTATAGAGTACCAGTCACCCTATTCCCTACTGTTGACCAGAGCCCTATACAGTACCAGTCACCCTATTCCCTACTGTTGACCAGAGCCCTATAGAGTACCAGTCACCCTATCCCCTACTGTTGACCAGAGCCCTATAGAGTACCAGTCACCCTATTCCCTACTGTTGACCAGAGCCCTATAGAGTACCATTCACCCTATTCCCTACTGCTACCAGTCACCCTATTCCCTACTGCTAACCAGAGCCCTATAGAGTACCAGTCACCCTATTCCCTAATGTTAACCAGAGCCCTGTAGAGTACCAGTCACCCTATTCCCTACTGCTAACCAGAGCCCTATAGAGAACCATTCATAATGCTCATAAAAACCTAGCGTCAGAAAATGGATCCAATCATTTTTCCCATAGGGGATTTTAGAAGCAAGTGTAGGCTTACCCTGCCGTGACGTTTTGATAACCATGTAAGTCTCTCTGGGACAAGGATACTTTTTTTGACTGGTCTAAAGCAGTGCACTATATAGGGATTAGGGTGCAGGTAGGACCGCGAGTAAGACTTCCTGTGTGTTTATATGAAAAGGAAGCTGTGGACGTGAGGACAGGAGCAGTATGCTGTTCTCTGGACCTTCTTCCATGTTCCTCGACAGCGAGAGTTCCCCACAGCCTGCCAATGGAGCAGCTCCTCACTGCAACACACACAGGATGTTGGTTAGTATGGCTCACAGCCTGCCAATAGAGCAGCTCCTAACAGGACGTAGGTTAATATGGCTCACAGCCTGCCTATGGAGCAGCTCCTCACAGGACGTAGGTTAATATGGCTGACAATGCACACTTGTCCATGAAGGAAACCTGTTTTCATTTTCCTTTGGAGAATTTTCTTTTTATAGTCGTTCACTACTTCCGTCTATTGCAGCGCAAAGAGCACACTGATGACAACACAACTGCTGTGTGTGAATTTATGTTTGACCTTTCAGTTTTAAAAACAGAACTGTAACCTAAACCGGACTAGACTAGTCTTCATCCATGCAACTGTTTTGCTACGCTTGTACACCGGTCAAATGTTACCACAGACTATGCATACAGTACTATCATATAGTCTACGCATTGAATAACGTATCCGTATGATCAGTCAACTGGTGCCATTTCCAGAGGCTTGGACATCAAAGCCAAACTACAGAATCTGCGCTACGTAGTTGCTCTGGCTCGAACCGGGCTTACGTTTCTTTATAATACCTAACGTCTTTAAAATTGATCCGTCCGTGACTCCGTACCTGTTGGATTCTTGTCCGTCTCCCTGGCAGCTGCCGCTGTGGTTAGTCATGGCGGGCGGTTGGCACGCCACACACACCGTGTAGCCCTCCCGTAGGTACTGCATCCAGAGGGTGTGCGGTCTGTTCTCCACCGTACAGTGGGTAGTCAGAGACTCCATCTTAAACTCCATACAGAACCTGACAGAGGAGGGTTTTGAAATATCATATGTACCATTCCACACAGTTTACATCCTAAATGGCACCCTATCCCCTATATAGTGCACTACTTCTGACCAAGGCCTATAGGGAGTATAGTGCACTACTTTTAACCACGGCCTATAGGCAGTATAGTGCACTACTTTTAACCACGGCCTATAGGGAGTATAGTGCACTACTTTTAACCACGGCCTATAGGGAGTATAGTGCACTACTTTTAACCACGGCCTATAGGGAGTATAGTGCACTACTTTTAACCACGGCCTATAGGCAGTATAGTGCACTACTTTTAACCACGGCCTATAGGGAGTATAGTGCACTACTTTTAACCACGGCCTATAGGGAGTATAGTGCACTACTTTTAACCACGGCCTATAGGGAGTATAGTGCACTACTTTTAACCACGGCCTATAGGGAGTATAGTGCACTACTTTTAACCAAGGCCTATAGGGAGTATAGTGCACTACTTTTTGTGTGTGTGTGTGTGTGTGTGTGTTCAGAGAAACTTGGCAATTGTTGTCCAGATCCTTTGTACATGTGATGTTAATCATGTTTCATACCTGATGAATACTGGTGTGTGTGTGCACGCGTGCGATCTAGATATCCTGCTGAGAAAACACTTCATTTGGACTGTAGAAAATCCCTAGTTGTTTTTGCTGTGATGATGACGTGAGTGTGCCATGGGGGAAAAGGCTCACATTTCAAACCAGAATGATTGTTGAAATCTTATGAACTAAAGCGGTATGTACCACAGGTCCCCTTGAATTCAGACCCCTTCACTTTTTCTACATTTTGTCACGATACAGCCTTGTTCTAAAACTGATTAAATTGTGGGTTTTTTCCTCATCGATCTACATCATAATGACAAAGTGAATACAACCTGACAGAGCTTGAGAGGATCTGCAGAGAAGAAATGGGAGGAACTCCCCAAATGCAGGTGTGCCAAGCTTGTAGCGTCATACCCAAGAAGACTCGCGGCTGTAATCGCTGCCAAACGTGCTTCAACAAAGTACTGAGTAAAAGGGTCTGAATACTTATGTAAATGTGATATTTCCTTTTTTTTTTCTTTTTTGAAAACGTTTCTATGAACCTGTTTTTGCTTCGTCATTTTTGGAGGTATTGTGATGTAGATTGATGAGGAATTAAGGCTCTAATTTTACAAAAATGTGGAAAAGCTCAAGGTGTCTGAATACTTTCCAAATGCGCCGTACGAACCACAGGTACCTTTAAACTGAAGAGTTACAGCGCCTTCAGAAACTATTCATACCCCTTTGACTTATTCCACATTTTGTTACAGCCTGAATTCAAAACGGGCAAACAAAGAAATATACAAATTATAAACTAATCTACACACGATACACCATAATAACAAAGTGTACCATGTTTTTAGAAATGTTGGCACATTTATTGAAAATTAAATACAGAAATATTCCATTTACATAAGTATTCACACCCCCTGAGTCAATGCTTTACAGGAGCACCTTTGGCAGCGATTACAGCTGTGAGTCTTTCTGGGGGAGTCTCTTAACTTCTTAGGGATCGGCTCATGAGGTGACCGTTTTGGAGAGCCTGGCGTACCCAAAGTAAAATGCCTCCCATTCAGGCGCAGAAAATAGGATATGCACATATTTAGTACCATTGGATAGGAAACACTCTGAATTTTCCAAAAGTGTTAACCATTTGTCTGTGAGTAAAACAGAACACGTGTTTTTTAAAACAGAACGTAAAAGTGTTCCTAAGGATACATTTAAAACTATGTTTGATTGTTCTTGGACAAGTTTATAGGTATAAGATGAACGAGTTCTCGTCACGTTTCAATGGAGGAGTGGAGGCTGTCGTTTCTGATTATAACGCGCCCCAGCAATCCCAGAGAGGTTAAGAGCTGTGTCTTTCTGGGTAAGTCTCTAAGAGCTGTTAGTCTTTCTGGGTACGTCTCTAAGAGCTGTGGGTCTTTCTGGGTGCGTCTCTAAGAGCTGTGGGTCTTTCTGGGTACGTCTCTAAGAGCTGTGGGTCTTTCTGGGTGCGTCTCTAAGAGCTGTGGGTCTTTCTGGGTAAGTCTCTAAGAGCTGTGGGTCTTTCTGGGTAAGTCTCTAAGAGCTGTGAGTCTTTCTGGGTAAGTCTCTAAGAGCTGTGGGTCTTTCTGGGTAAGTCTCTAAGAGCTGTGAGTCTTTCTGGGTAAGTCTCTAAGAGCTGTGAGTCTTTCTGGGTAAGTCTCTAAGAGCTGTGGGTCTTTCTGGGTAAGTCGCTAAGAGCTGTGGGTCTTTCTGGGTAAGTCGCTAAGAGCTGTGGGTCTTTCTGGGTAAGTCTCTAAGAGCTGTGAGTCTTTCTGGGTAAGTCTCTAAGAGCTGTGAGTCTTTCTGGGTAAGTCGCTAAGAGCTGTGGGTCTTTCTGGGTAAGTCGCTAAGAGCTGTGGGTCTTTCTGGGTAAGTCTCTAAGAGCTGTGGGTCTTTCTGGGTAAGTCGCTAAGAGCTGTGAGTCTTTCTGGGTAAGTCTCTAACAGCTGTGGGTCTTTCTGGGTAAGTCTCTAAGAGCTGTGGGTCTTTCTGGGTAAGTCTCTAAGAGCTGTGGGTCTTTCTGGGTAAGTCGCTAAGAGCTGTGGGTCTTTCTGGGTAAGTCTCTAAGAGCTGTGGGTCTTTCTGGGTAAGTCGCTAAGAGCTGTGAGTCTTTCTGGGTAAGTCTCTAACAGCTGTGGGTCTTTCTGGGTAAGTCTCTAAGAGCTGTGGGTCTTTCTGGGTAAGTCTCTAAGAGCTGTGGGTCTTTCTGGGTAAGTCTCTAAGAGCTGTGGGTCTTTCTGAGTAAGTCTCTAAGAGCTGTGGGTCTTTCTGGGTAAGTCTCTAAGAGCGTTCCACACCTGGATTCTACAATATTTGCCCATTTATTGTTTTCTACATTCTTCAAAATCTGTCATATTGGTTGTTGATCATTGCTAGACAACCATTTTCAGGTCTTGCCGTAGACTTATGTCAAAACTGTAACACGGCCACTCGGGAACATTCACTGTCTTCTGGGTAAGCATCTCCAGAGTAGATTTGGCCTTGTGTTTTAGGTTATTGTCCTGCTGAAAGTAAAATGTATCTCCCAGTGTCGTGTTTTCCTCTAGGATTTTGCCTGTGCTTAGTCATTTATTTTTTTTCCTTTTTTTATCCTTGTAAGCATACCCATAACATGATGCAGCCATCACTATGAAAATATGGAGAGTGGTACTCAGTAATGTGTTGTATTGGATTTTCCCCAAAACAAATAACACTTCGTATTCGGGGACAAAAAGTGAATTGCTTTGCCACATTTTTTGCAGTATTACTTTAGTGACTTGTTGCAAACAGGAAGCATGTTTTGGAATATTGTTATTCTGTCGAAGCTTCCTTCTTTTCACTCTGTCAATTATTGTGGAGTCACTACAATGTTGTTGATCCATCCTCAGTGTTCTCCTGTCACAGCCGATAAACTCTAACCTGTTTTAAAGTCTCCAGTGGCTTCTGGTGAAATCCCTGAGCGGTTTCCTTCCTTTCCGGCAACTGAGTTAGGAAGGACGCCTGTATCTTTGTAGTGACTGGGTGTATTGATACACCATCCAAAGTAACTTCACCATGCTCAAAGGGATATTCAATGTCTGTTTTTGTTGTTGTTTTTTTCCCCAATAGGTGCCCTTCTTTGCGAGGCATTGGAAAACCTCCCTGGTCTTTGTGGTTGAATCTGTGTTGGAAATTCACTGCGCGACTGAGGGACCTTAAAGATAATTGTATGTGTTGGGTACAGTCATTCAAAAATCATGTTAAACACTATTATTACACACAGAGCGAGTCGTATCTCTACATGTAACTTGTTAAAGCACATTGTTACTCCTGAACTTATTTAGGTTTGCCAAAACAAAGGAGGTGAATACTTATTGACTCAATACATTTTAAGATTTTACATTTTTAATTCATTTGTAAAAAATGAAAAACGTTATAGGGCATTGTGTGTAGGCCAGTGACAAAATAAATCTCAATTTAATCCATTTTAAATTCAGGCTGTAACAACAAAACATGGAAAAGGTCAATGGGTGTGAATACCTTCTCATGGCACTGTGTGTACCACAGGTTCCTTGAATCTGATTAGTCCCCGTACCCTATGTGAGTAGACGGGTGTAATAGAGCATTATACAACTTGCTATAAGCCTTCATAACTGTTCATTGCTCCTTGAGAACAGTCATGAAACATGCAGCATACCCAGGGTCCAGAGGTGCTCGGTCGATGTCATGCTTTGTTCTTCCTTTACCAAACTCCTTGGTGGTGATGAAAGCTGGACCTGGAGAGAGACCAACACAGTCCACAGGTTAAAACCAGGACCTGGGAGAGACCAACACAGTCCCCAGGTTAAAACCAGGACCTGGAGAGAGACCAACACAGTCCCCAGGTTATAACCAAGACCTGGGAGAGACCAACACAGTCCACAGGTTAAAACCAGGACCTGAGAGAGACCAA
Organism: Brachymystax lenok tsinlingensis; assembly: GCA_030435695.1. Taxonomy (NCBI): domain Eukaryota; kingdom Metazoa; phylum Chordata; class Actinopteri; order Salmoniformes; family Salmonidae; genus Brachymystax; species Brachymystax lenok. Next base: position 4,551,362 of record CM059814.1, on the reverse strand, counting down.
CACAGTCCCCAGGTTAAAACCAGGACCTGGGAGAGACCAACACAGTCCCCAGGTTAAAACCAGGACCTGGGAGAGACCAACACAGTCCCCAGGTTAAAACCAGGACCTGGGAGAGACCAACACAGTCCCCAGGTTATAACCAAGACCTGGGAGAGACCAACACAGTCCACAGGTTAAAACCAGGACCTGAGAGAGACCAACACAGTCCCCAGGTTAAAAACCAGGACCTGGGAGAGACCAACACAGTCCCCAGGTTAAAACCAGGACCTGGGAGAGACCAACACAGTCCCCAGGTTAAAACCAGGACCTGGGAGAGACCAACACAGTCCCCAGATTATAACCAGGACCTGGAGAGAGACCAACACAGTCCCCAGGTTATAACCAGGACCTGGAGAGAGACCAACACAGTCCCCAGGTTAAAACCAGGACCTGGAGAGAGACCAACACAGTCCACAGGTTAAAACCAGGACCTGGAGAGAGACCAACACAGTCCACAGGTTATAACCAGGACCTGGAGAGAGACCAACACAGTCCCCAGGTTAAAACCAGGACCTGGAGAGAGACCAACACAGTCCACAGGTTATAACCAGGACCTGGAGAGAGACCAACACAGTCCCCAGGTTATAACCAGGACCTGGAGAGAGACCAACACAGTCCCCAGGTTATAACCAGGACCTGTAGAGAGACCAACACAGTCCCCAGGTTATAACTAGGACCTGGAGAGAGACCAACACAGTCCCCAGGTTAAAACCAGGACCTGGGAGAGACCAACACAGTCCCCAGATTATAACCAGGACCTGGAGAGAGACCAACACAGTCCCCAGGTTAAAACCAGGACCTGGAGAGAGACCAACACAGTCCACAGGTTAAAACCAGGACCTGGAGAGAGACCAACACAGTCCCCAGGTTATAACCAGGACCTGGAGAGAGACCAACACAGTCCACAGGTTATAACCAGGACCTGGAGAGAGACTAACACAGTCCCCAGGTTAAAACCAGGACCTGGAGAGAGACCAACACAGTCCCCAGGTTATAACCAGGACCTGGAGAGAGACCAACACAGTCCCCAGGTTATAACCAGGACCTGGAGAGAGACCAACACAGTCCACAGGTTATAACCAGGACCTGGAGAGAGACTAACACAGTCCCCAGGTTAAAACCAGGACCTGGAGAGAGACCAACACAGTCCCCAGGTTATAACCAAGACCTGGAGAGAGACCAACACAGTCCCCAGATTATAACCAGGACCTGGAGAGAGACCAACACAGTCCCCAGGTTAAAACCAGGACCTGGAGAGAGACCAACACAGTCCACAGGTTAAAACCAGGACCTGGAGAGAGACCAACACAGTGCCCAGGTTAAAACCAGGACCTGGAGAGAGACCAACACAGTCCACAGGTTATAACCAGGACCTGGAGAGAGACCAACACAGTCCCCAGGTTAAAACCAGGACCTGGAGAGAGACCAACACAGTCCACAGGTTAAAACCAGGACCTGGAGAGAGACCAACACAGTGCCCAGGTTAAAACCAGGACCTGGAGAGAGACCAACACAGTCCCCAGATTATAACCATGCGACCGTGTGACTCAGTTGGTTTAGTTTAGTGTGTGTGCGTGTACCTGTGTTCTGAGTGCAGAACTCTCCGTGGTTTGATTGGTAGTCCATGCAGCCTGCCTGCTCCTCCAGACTGGGACATGGCTCTGCACTGTTCCTGGGCTCCTGCTCAATGTGGCGCCGCCTACAATCCAATGAAGATTCATCGATTTTTGAGGTAAGAAAAAAAAAAAGCGTTTTAAAAGTACAAATAAATAAATTCCAGAAAATAACACGAGTGTTAAGTACCCGTATTATATCTAATGTGGTCCTCAGTGTAGGACAAAAGAGCAGTTTACACAAGAAGCCCAATTCTGATCTTTTGCCACTAATTGGTCTTTTGACAAATCAGATTTTTTTCCCCACTAATTGGACTGCCAACAGGACTAGTAAATAACACACAGGACTCACCGGACCCTCATGGACCGCTGGCAGGGCTGGACACAACCGCTCCAGTAACTCCATTCAGTCACCGCACACGGCTGGGCTGGACGAGAGGCAACAAGTGTAATTATTTGCATTGAGTATCTTCATAAGCACCTGTAAACACGCGTGTGACATAACAGCTATATGGAGTGTCATGAACGCTTCGTTAATAGTACATTTGTAGCATTGCTACATAACACCGTCCTTGACACAGATACATCTTTAATAGACCATTCAGGGAATCGTTACCTAACATTCATACATTTGCCATGTCCTTCACTCCTGGTTGGTGGATGTACATGCTCTTGGTGCAGCCCAGCATAAACACACCTGCCAAATCATCAAGGCTTTGATTAGCTGAATCAGATTAGTTAGTGCTGGGTTGGAACTAAAGCCTACACACTCCTCAGTACCAGTAGTGAAAACCCCTAAGGTGTTGTTAGTTTGACGACCGAAGTTCTGTAAGACTGAAGACTGAACAAGCCAAGGGTGTGTACAGTTCGCTCAGCCAACTGCTATTCTATTCTAGAAATATTCACCCTATTCCCTATAAAGTGCACTAATTTTGACCAGAGCCCTACAGGAACAGGGTGCCATTTGGGACACAATCTTGTATTTGAAGGATTAGTGTTTCTGTACAGCGTTGAGTGATCTGGATGTAACTGTAAAGCTGAATGAATTGGATCCAGTCACTGACCCATTTAATCCTGTCATTCTCTTGTTAATTCTCTCCTCACGCTCTCTGAGTACCGGGTCTTTGATGTGTCAGGTATTAGGTACACTCTGCTTGGCTGACTCCTACAGTAATTGCCACAGAGTTCCTATTCAATTATATATGTAGTACACTACATTGTAAATAAGGTGCTATTCGGGACACAGTTAATGACTAATAGAAGTGCATTCCTGACATATTTGTCCGTAACTCCATCCTGTACGCGAATTCATACAAAGTAAATGAGTTACGATTGAAACTAGACAGCGTAGTTGATATCAGATCAGTCAGAGTCCATAGAGATCAGATTAAATTACTAGAGGGGCTATGATGTCATAAACCCTTAAAGTTCCAGAATAGGGTTGAGAATGGCAGCCATCTTGGTCAGGGAGAAGTCCAAACCAGTCTAGTTGGAATGAATGGCAGTAGAGAAAATTCAAAGTAAGAAATGTGATGTCAGAAATTGTTGAATAGAAGTTTTGTCAACTTTAAATATTGTCATTTAACTATAACTGCAGTTTATATGGGTTTTATACACCTTTTCCTGTATAAATACCCTCTAAAATATAAGTAAACAGACCATAAATGTCAACATTTTTGTTTTCTTGGAAGGCTGTGAGTGCTATTGTAACCCTAATTACTTAACTAATTATCCAACACCTTCTCCGAAGGGCACCGTGGGATCAACGATAAAGAATCTGGTTACAATTAAGTTTATTTTCTGTAGTTGAATCCTTCCAAGTAGCAGCAGCACAAACTTTAGTGGCGCATCACATTAAGCTACATCTCCATCACTTCACTTCTCTGTCGCTCACACCTCTGAGTCTGGTTAGGGTATTTTCAGAATAATTGTCCCAACATAAAATCTCAATGACAATGCCATAATAAAAGTCTCAGATGCACATTACATATTTATCATTATAAAATACATAAACTGAACAAAAATATAAATGTAACTGCAATTTCGAAGATTTTACTGAGTTACAGTTTATATGAGGAAATCAGTCAATTGAAATGACTTCATTAGGCCCTTATCTATGGATTTCACTCCTGGGAATACAGATATGCATCTGTTGGTCACAGACACATAAGAAAAAGGTTGGGCCGTGGATCAGAAAACCAGTCAGTATCTGGTGTTGCCACCGTTTGCCTCATGCAGCGCGACACATCTCCTTCGCATAGAGTTGATCAGGCTGTTGATTGTGGCCTGTGGAATGTTGTCCCTCTCCTCTCCAATGGCTGTCCAAAGGTGAGAACTGGAACACACTGTTATACACATTGACCCAGAGCATCCCAAACATGCTCAATGGGTGATATGTCTGGTGAGTATGCAGGCCATGGAAGAACTGGGACATTTTCAGTTTCCAGGGATTGTGTACAGATTCTTGCGACATGGGGCTGTGCGTTATCATGCTGAAACATGAAGTGATGGCGGCGGATGAATGACACGACAATGGGGTCTCAGGATTTCGTCACGGTATCTCTGTGCGTTCAAATTGCCATCGATAAAATGCAATTGTGTTCGTTGTTCGTTGTCCGTAGCTTGCGCCTGCCCGTACCATAACCCCACCGTCCTCTGATTCAGAGGGGTTGGGTTAAATGCGGAAGACACATTTCCGTTGAAGGCGTTCAGTTGTACAACTGACTAGGTATCCCCCCTTTCCCTTCCCCAGTGGGGCACCCTGTTCACAACGTTGACATCAGCATATCACTCACCCACACGATGCCATACTGTCTGCCATCTGCCCGGGAAACAGTTGAAACCGTGATACTTCTGTGAAGAGCACGTACTGAAGTCGGTTACGACGCCGAACTGCAGTCAGGTCGAGACCCTGGTGAGGACGACGAGCACACGGATAAGCTTCCCTGAGACGTTTCTGTCAGTTTGTGCAGAAATAGTTTGGTTGTGAAAAAACACAGTTTCATCAGCTGTCCGGGTGGCTGGTCTCAGACCATCCCGCAGGTGAAGAAGCCCGGATGTGGAGGTCCTGGGCTGGCGTGGTTACATGTGGTCTGCAGTTTTGAGGCCGGTTGGACATACTGCCATATTTTCTAAAACGACGTTGGAGGCGGCTCATGGTATAATGAACATTCAATTCTCTGGCAACAGGTCTGGTGGACATTCCTGCAGTCAAAACTTGAAACATTGTGTTGTGATGACAAAACTGCACATTTTAGAGTGGCCTTGTGGCAAAGGAGAACTGCTCACTAACAGGGATGTCAAACATTTGTGCACAACATTTGAGAGAAATAAGCTTTTTGTTCGTATGTAAAATCTTGGGGATTTTTTATTTCAGCTCAGTAAACATACAGACCAATACAAGTTGTGTTTATATTTTTGCTCAGTAATATTCCAAAACCATGGCTACACTATTATATGATACAATATCAGTACATATTGCTTGTACAACTTGTCTAAATCCTATCATCAACTGATTTTCAGCCAGTGTATTGCTGTGGATTGACTGCAATTGTTTGAATGGAATGTTGGCATATTGGCAGTGAATTAAAACTAACTGGCTAGCTAGCTAACAAAGATACAGTGCAGATAAATTCTTCAAATTCATTATTTTATACAATTTATCATCACAGCTCTGGCATACCATGGTTGACCAGCTCCCTGACCAAAATGGCTGACCTTTATCCCATCATGAGAAGGTTCATGTCCATTTGAGTATTCTAATTCCTAATTCTATGGTCCTAACACTTTGAAATGGCACCCTATTCCCTGTATAGTACACTACTTTTGACCAGGGCCCATAGTCCACTATACAGGGTGCTATTTCAGACATTGCCATACTGTACTTATAGGTGAAGTAGAGTGGATGAACTAGAGAATATGGGCCCATACAAATGGACTCTGTCTGCCCCAAACTCTAATCTATCAGTGAGATAAACACTTTAAAACCTCTACAGGATCGGTGTCCCCCGTTTGAGGAGAGTGCACAGCTATGAACTTGAACATGTATTAATAAACCAATTAGGCACATTTGGGCAGACTTAATACAACATTTTGAACGAAAACGCAATGGTTCATTGGATCAGTCAAAAAACATTGCACACACACACACACACTGCTGCCATCTAGTGGCCAAAATCTAAATTGCACCGAAAACTGGAATTCTATGTATTATCTTTTACCAGATCGAATGTGTTATATTCTGTTACATTAATTTCACAATTAAAGAAGTGCAGATACATTTCTGCATGTACAGTATGTCGTGTCTGAACAGTGTACATCTTCCAGGCCTACTGCATAGTTAGGCACTGTATGTAGTGCACACTGGCCAAAAGTAGTGCACTCAATAGGAAATAGGGTGCCATAGGGCCCTGGTCAAAAGTAGTGCACTAAATAGGGAATAGGGTGCCATAGGACCCTGGTCAAAAGTAGTTCACTAAATAGGGAATAGGGTGCCATAGGACCCTGGTCAAAAGTAGTGCACTAAATAGGGAATAGGGTGCCATAGGACCCTGGTCAAAAGTAGTGCACTAAATAGGGAATAGGGTGCCATAGGACCCTGGTCAAAAGTAGTGCACTAAATAGGGAATAGGTTGGCATAAGACCCTGGTCAAAAGTAGTGCACTAAATAGGGAATAGGTTGGCATAGGACCCTGGTCAAAAGTAGTGCACTAAATAGGGAATAGGTTGGCATTTGGGATGCATGCGATGACAGCACTGATGAGCAAGTACAGTAGATAGATTACCAATTTATTCTGTTTCTTTACCTAGGGTTAGGTTAGAACACGGCTTCTCAAACAGAGGTACTGCAGATGGTCCGTGTAAATGGTAATTTTTTATAGCAAAAATATTTTGTGTTTATTTTTGTTGTGAAAAATCATTATTTTATTTATTTATATCGCTAGCTGCAACAGAATAACATTGTGGATAAAATGTTTATGTCTCTGCGTTCAGTATGAAGGAAGTCAGAGGTACAGTAACTTCATGAGCCAATGCTAACTAGCATTAGCGCAATGACTGAAAGTCTACCGGAACAGTTAGCATGCTAGCTGTTCCTGTTCATCCGACTAGGGAATTAGATAAATGGCTTCTTTGTCAAAATCTCAAAGTATTCCTTTAATATGGAGCTAATTACAGTTTTTTTTCTGTATAGTAAATTATTTGGCGAGCCGTCTAAGTGATCATTTTCGTGATGGATTTTTTTTTTTATGTCAACATCAACAACCAAAACCAGATAGAAGCAGAAAATATATTGAACTATATATATTTTTTAATAGTACCATCTTTGAGAACTAACAATCAAATAAACGCTAGACAGTCAGACACCCTGGTTCGGACCCAGGCTGTATCACATCTGGCCGTGATTGGGAGTCCAAATAGGGCGGCGCACAATTGGCCCAGGTTTGGCCGGTGATGACCGTCATTGTAAATAGGAATTTGTTCTTAACTGACTTGCCTAGTTAAATAAAGGTCAAATGTAGTGCACTACTACGGACCATGGTCAAAAGTATTGCACTCGTAAGGAATAGGGGTAGCATTTGGGGCAGTTCATGACATCCGTTACTGTAGTGACTCCACCCATCCTCCTTACCTGGGCACTCGGTGGGGTAGTCATAGCAACAGTCTTTGGTCCTGAGGCAGCCCTCGTCGCAGTAGCAGGTGCCGTACACACGGTCCATCCTCCAGTCTGCCGTTGCACAGGTGATGTCTGACCCCCGGCAGCACTTCCCAGCACAACCTCCTTCCACCCCCACGTAGTACGATCCTAGCACGGCAGCTACCAGCAACAACACATAATCCACCAATGATGCCATCGTCAGGGACAAAAATTCAGGGGACCAAGCTGGGGGGACGTCCAAGGATTCCACAAGAGGCTGGAATAGTCTCCCCAAAATTACAATGTGTGTGTATGTCGTCTCCGCGTCCTTTCTACAGTCTCTGTGTGTGTGTGGGTGTGTGTGTGTATATATTGTCTCCGCGTCTATTGTCTCTGTGTGTGTGTGTGTGTGTGTGTATGTCGTCTCCGCGTCTAGAGTCACTGTGTGTGTGTGTCTTCTACTCAGTGTGTTTTCAGATCTCCCATACTGTCAAGGTAAGAAGGACAGGGACAAACTTCAATCGAGCAGAACACAGTACACATACTCCCAGCCCCAGCCTACCCCAGCTCAGATGAACTACAACACTTGTCCAGCCAAGCCCAGTCCAGCCTCTGCCCCGTTGCTGGAGCCCTCGTGACCTGAAATTCCTGCGCCCACACAGCCCTTCTGTTTACCAGCAGGTTGAGCTGAAGAAAAAGCGGCGTTCCACAAACACACACACGGCTCAGTCACTCCGGCAGTGTGTCTGTTTCCGCCCCGACTGCTTGTAGACTAACCACACACCTCTCTCTCTCTCTCTCTCTCTCTCTCTCTCTCTCTCTCTCTCTCTCTCTCTCCGTCTCTCTCTCTCTCCGTCTCTCTCTCTCTCCGCCTCTCTCTCTCTCCGCCTCTCTCTCTCTCTCTGTCTCTCTCTCTGTCTGTCTCTCTCTCTCTGTCTCTCTCTCTCTCTCTCTCTCTCTCTATCACTCCCTCACTCACTCTCTCTCTGTCATACTCTCTCTCTCTTTTTCTCTCTAAATTCAATTCAAAAGGCTTTATTGACATGGGAAACATATGTTTGCCAAAGCTAGTGAAGTAGATAATAAACAAAACTGAAATAAACAATAAGTATTGTATTACACTCACAAAAGTTCCAAAAGAATAAACACATTTCAAATGTCATATTATGTCTATATACAGTGTTGTAATGATGTGTAAATAGTTAAAGTACAAAAGGGAAAATAAATAAACATAAATATAGGTTTCATTTACAATGGTGTTTGTTCTTCACTGGTTGCCCTTTTCTTGTGTCAACAGGTCACACATCTTGCTGCTGTGATGGCACGCTGTGGTATTTCACCCAGTAGATATGGGAGTTCATCAAAATTGGATTTGTTTTCGATTTCTTTGTGGGTCTGTATAATCTGAGGGAAATATGTGTCTCTAATATGCCATACATTTGGCAGGAGGTTAGGAAGTGCAGCTCAGTTTCCACCTCATTATGTGGGCAGGACCAGCTCTTCTCCAGGTTTGTTTCTCTGTAGGTGATGGCTTTGTTATGGAAGGTTTGGGAATCGCTTCCTTTTGGGTGGTTGTAGAATTTAACGTCTCTTTTCTGGATTTTGATCATCAGTGGGTATCTGCCCAATTCTGCTCTGCTCTGCATTATTTGGTGTTTTACGTTGTACACGGAGGATATTTTGGAGTTTTGTGAATTATTGGTTGTGAGCAGACCTCACAACCATAAAGGGCACTGGGTTCTATAATTGATTCAAGTATTTTTAGCCAGATTCTAATTGGTGTGTCGAATTGTATGTTCCTTTTGATTGTGTAGAAGGCACCAGATCATCAGAAAACAGTAGACATTTGACTTAAGATTCTAGTAAGGGGAGGCCAGGTGCCTCAGACTGTTCTTGTCACGAATATCTTCCGGACGGACAGACCAAGACGCAGCGATGTAGCCAGAATACATGATTTAATAAATCCACGGGAACAAGACGGAACAAAACAAAGAACGGAGAACGTGACGATGAACATAACTGAACAAACAAACACAGCTATGAACATACAATAACCACGAACCCAGAGTGAAACTCTACTAGTTTAAATATGGTTCCCACCAGAGACAACGACACACAGCTGCCTCTAATTGGGAACCATTACCCAACATAGAAATACGACACCTAGAATGAACAAACCCTACACAAAGACAAAACCAAAACGCTCCAGCCTGAAACTCGGGACTGGGCAGTTACAATACCCCCCAAAGGCGGACTGGACGCCGACTAAAAGTCTGTGGGGGTCTTCGGTGGGTCGCTTTGTCCCAGGTGGAGGCTCCGTGCTAGCCGTGCTGGTCTGACATCCAGAACCGGGAGGCCCTGGGCCTTCTCCTGGAACTCTGGTGCGTGGAGTTGGAACTGGTCGCATTCGGACTCGTGATGCTCACTGAACGCTGGTGCGTGAGCAGGAACTGGCAGTACTGGACCTCGTGATGCTCACTGGGACTCTGGTGCGTGAGCAGGAACTGGCAGTACTGGACCTCGTGATGCTCACTGGGACTCTGGTGCGTGGAGCAGGAACTGGTCGCACTGGACTCGCGGATGCCTCACTGGGACTCTGGTGCGTGGAGCAGGAACTGGTCGCATTGGACTCGTGATGCTCACTGGAACTCTGCGCGTGGAGCAGGAACTGGCAGTACTGGACTTGTGATGCTCACTGGAACTCTGGTGCGTGGAGCAGGAACCTGGCAGTACTGGACTTGTGATGCTCACTGGAACTCTGGTGCGTGGAGCAGGAACTGGCAGTACCGGACTAGTGATGCTCACTGGTACTCTGGTGCGTGGAGCAGGAACTGGCAGTACTGGACTTGTGATGCTCACTGGAACTCTGGTGCGTGGAGCAGGAACTGGTCGTACTGGACTTGTGATGCTCACTGGGACGCTGGTGCGTGGAGCAGGAACTGGCAGTACTGGACTCGTGATGCTCACTGGGACTCTGGTGCGTGGAGCAGGAACTGGCAGTACTGGACCCGTGATGCTCACTGGGACTCTGCGCGCGTGAGCAGGAACTGGTCGCATTGGACTCGTGATGCTCACTGGGACTCTGGTGCGTGGAGCGAACTGGCAGTGCCGGACTGCGTGATGCTCACTGGAACTCTGGTGCGTGGAGCCGGCACTGGCAGTGCCGACCTGATGCTCACTGGAACTCTGGTGCGTGGAGCGGAACAGGCCGAACTGGGCTCGGACGCCGCACTCTGGTGCGAGGAGCGGAACAGGTCGAACTGGGCTCTCTGAGCGCACGGGAGCTTGGTGCGCGGAGCCGAACAGGACGTGCTGGACTCTCTGAGCGCATCGGGAACTTGCGCGCGGAGTCGGGACAGGACGTGCTGGACTCTCTGAGCGCACGGGGAGCTGGGTGCGCGAGCCGGGACAGGACGTGCTGGACTCCTGAGCGCACGGGAGCTGGGTGCGCCGGAGCCGACAGGACGCGTTGGACTCTCTAAGCGCACGGAGCTGCGCGCGGGGCCGGGACAGGACGTGCTGGACTCGGAGCGCCTGGGAGCTTGAGCGCGCCGGAGCCGGGACAGGACGCGTGCTGGACTCTCGGAGCGCACGGGAGCTGGGTGCGGAGCAGGACTGACGTAGAAACCACTACACGGACTGGGATCTTGTAACGCCGGAACTGGAATCTTGGACGTGGAACCGGGATCTTGGAACGTGGAACCGGGATCTTGGAACGTGGAACCGGATCTTGGAACGTGGAACCGGATCTTGGAACGTGGAACCGGGATCTTGGAACGTGGAACCGACTGGACGCGGTAGAAACCTCCACCCGGACCTGGGACCTGATACGGAGAGCCGACATACCTCCAGCCAGCTCACTAACCCTGGCCTCACGGGTGAGTGGAGCTGGAATCTCTCGGACTGGGCTGTGGATGCGTGCCGAGATTCTGCCCAGGACCACAGGATAGCTTGGTCCCAAAGGCGCACTGGAGGCCTGGCTCAGAGAGCTGGCACCACTCTCCCAGGTAGCACACAGACCTCGCCCGACCAATGAGTGGCGCTGGGATCTCTCGCGACTGGGCTGCGGACACGCATCGAGACACCGCACGCGAACTGGAGCAGGATATCCGGGTCCCAGGAGGCGCACTGGAGACTTAGTGCGCAGAGCAGGCACCACTCTTCCTGGCTGAACGCTTATTTTCCCCGACTGATGAGTGGAGCGGAATCACTGCACCGGCCTCTGAATCCCTATAGGGAAACCGTGCGAACACTGCATAGCACGGCCTCCCTTCGCTGACGCTCTCCCACGCCTCTCCATAAAGCACGAGGAGTTGGCTCAGGAGTCCCTCCTGAACCGCCAACCCCTCTCGTGTGCCTCCCCAAAAGTTTCTTGGGGCTGCCCTTACGGCTTCGTGCCAGGCGAGTTCCAATGAACTTTTCTCTCTCCGGGTCCAGACGCCATATAAGTCCTCATAGCTCCCACGCTCAGTCCTCGCAGACACCTGCGCTGCTCCTTTTCCCAAGAGCTAAGCTCCCGGTCTCTCGCTGCTTGGTCTTTTGTTGGTGGGTTATTCTGTCACGAATATCTTCCGGACGGACAGACCAAGACGCAGCGATGTAGCCAGAATACATGGATTTAATAAATCCACGGAACAAGACGGAACAAAACAAAGAACGGAGAACGTAACGATGAACATAACTGAACAAACAAACACAGCTATGAACATACAATAACCCACTAACCCAGAGTGAAACCTACTAGCCTAAATATGGTTCCCAATTAGAGACAACGACACACAGCTGCCTCTAATTGGGAACCATTACCCAAATATAGAAATACGACACCTAGAATGAACAAACCCTACACAAAGACAAACCAAAAACGCTCCAGCCTGAAACTCGGGACTGGGGCGTTACAGTTCTAGTGCCTTCACCATTTTTGTTGATATATATATATATATATATATATATATATATATATATATTGAAGAGGGTGGGGCTTAAGCTGCATCCCTGTCTCACCCCACGGCCCTGTAGGAAGAAATGTGTGTTTTTTGCACATTTTAACCGCACACTTGTTGTTTGTGTACCTTGATTTTATGATGTCGTATGTTTTTCCCCCAATACCACTTTCCACCAATGTGTATAGCAGACCCTGGTGCCAAATTGAGTTGAGAGCTTTTTTTTCAATCAACAAAGCATGCGAATACTTTGTCTTTGCTTTGGATTGTTTGTTTGTCAATTAGGGTGTGCAGGATGAATACGTGGTCTGTCGTACGGTAATTTGGTAAAAAGCCAAATTGACATTTTCTCAGTACCTTGTTTTTGCTGAGGAAATGTACGAGTCTGCTGTTAGAATGGCGCCGGAGGAGATGGCTGCCATTTTAAGGCTATTGTGTGTGTTTGTTGTTGTTGTTATTTGTAACTTATTTTGTAAAAAACAGCTTCTGGATATCAGGACAGCGATTACTCACCTGGTACTGGAGATTTTTTCTTTAACGAGTCGGACGCAAAGGATTTACTTCAGACACCCGACAGTGTAGACATTGTTAATGTTGTAAATTACTATTGTTAGCTGGAAATGGCTGATTTTTAATGGAATATCTACATAGGCGTACAGAGGCCCATTATCAGCAACCATCATTCCTGTGTTCCAATGGCACGTTGTGTTAGCTAATCCAAGTTAATCATTTTAAAAGGCTAATTGATCATTAGAAAACCCTTTTGCAGTTATGTTAGCACAGCTGAAAACTGTTGTCCTGATTAAAGAAGCAATGAAACTGGTCTTCTTTAGACTAGTTGAGTATCTGGAGCGTCAGCATTTGTGGGTTTGATTACAGGCTCAAAATGGCCAGAAACAAAGAACTTTCTTCTGAAACCCATCAGTCTATTCTTGTTCTGAGAAAAGAATGCTATTCCATGTGAGTAATTGCCAAGAAACTGAAGATCTCGTTCAACGCGGTGTACTACTCCCTTCACAGAACAGCGCAAACTGTCTCTAACCAGAATAGAAAGAGGAGTGGGAGGCCCCGGTGCACAACTGAGCAAGAGGACAAGTACATTAGAGTGTCTAGTTTGAGAAACAGACGCCTCACAAGTCCTCAACTGGCAGCTTCATTAAATAGTACCCACAAAACACCTGTCTCAACGTCAACAGTGAAAAGGCGACTCCAGGATGCTGGCCTTCTAGGCAGAGTTGCAAAGAAAAAGCCATATCTCAGACTGGCCAATAAAAAAAAAAGATTAAGATGGGCAAAAGAACACAGAACTCTGTCCTTGGTTCCAAATATTGAGGAATATGCCAGAGCTGAGGATGATGTTCAAAAGTTTAAGTATAGCCAATTGGAATTTGTGGTCTGTATATTTTATCATTTCATTTAGGATACCATCAACACCACAGGCCTTTTTGGGTTGGAGGGTTTGTATTTTTATTTTGTCCTGTAATTGGAGAATCCAGTGGGGTCTGATAGTCTTTAATAGTTGATTCTAAGATTTATATTTGTTCATGTATATGTTTTTGATGTTTGTTCTTTGTTTTAGAGCCAAAATTGGAGTGGTTTATCTATACATCTCCATTTTGGATAGATAACTCTTCGTGTTGTTGTTTGTTTAGTGTTTTCCAGTTTTCCCAGAAGTGGTTAGAGTCTATTGATTCTTCAATACATTGAGCTGATTTCTGACGTGCTGTCCCTTCTTTTTCCGTAGTGTATTTCTGTATTGTTTTAGTGATTCACCCCAGTGAAGGCATAGGGTCAGGTTTTCTGGGTGTCTATGTTTTTGGTTGGACAGGTTTCTCAATTTATTTTTTAGATTTTTGCATTCTTCATCAGACCATTTGTCATTGTTGTTCTTTTTCTTAGGTTGTCTGCCTGCAATTTTTAGATTTGATAGGGAAGCTTAGAGGTCAAATATAAGTGTTTCGGTTTTATACTGCTAAGTTTTGGGTATGTCATTTTAGGTAAAAACTTGTTAAATTTCCGCCTAAAAGGACATACCCAAATCTAACTGCCTGTAGCTTAGGCCCTGAAGCAAGGATATGCATATTCTTGGTACCATTTGAAAGGAAACACTTTGAACTTTGTGGAAATGTGAAAGGCATGTAGGAGAATATAACAGAATAGATCTGGTAAAAGATAATACAAAGAAAAAAAACAACCGTTCTTTTGTACTCTTTTTGTACCATCATCTTTGAAATGCAAGTGAAAGGCCATAATGTATTATTCCAGCCCAGGCGCAATCTAGATTTTGTCCACTAGGTGGCAGCAGTGTATGTGCAAAGTTTTTGACTGATCCAATGAACCACTGCATTTCTGTTAAAAGTGTTGCATCAAGACTGCCCAAATGTGCCTAATATGTTTATTAAACTGAGTTCTACCTACCTAGCAGCAGTTTACTTGTTCTGTTAGAAGGAACATACTGTACCTCTCTCTTATCCTCTCCGCCCCTCCCCTCCCCTCCTCTCCTCTCCTCCTCCAATCCTCAGTGGCCAGATATTGACCCATCTGTAGGCTTGACATTCTGCTAAACAGAGAGTGGATGGATGGTGTTGCTTCTTCTATTGTGTGAAAAAAGGGAGGAATTTCTGAATCACTACTTATGTAGTTCCAGACTAAAATACAGTGAGTGGATATGAAATACATACATTATTCATCTGATCATTCCTACAGTGATGAACAGTGAAAATTGAGGGATTTATAGGGAGAAGGCCTGTGCCAAATGGCACCCTATTCCATTTATAGTGCACCCTATTCCCTATATAGTACACCCTCTTCCCTATATAGTGCACCCTATTCCCTATATGGTGCCCCCTATTCCCTATATAGTGCACCCTATTCCCTATATAGTGCACCCTATTCCCTATATAGTGCACCCTATTCCCTATATAGTGCACCCTATTCCCTATATAGTGCATTGTAAACAATAATTTGTTCTTAACTGACTTGCCTAGTTAAATAAAAGGTTAAATAAAAAAGTGTATAATATATAGTGCACTCTATATATTCCCTATATTATGCAATTATTTTGAAGGATGGAGGGAAAGGGAAGGAGGGGGAGAGGGGGGAAGGTGGTAAGGAGAGGGGGAGACGGAGGGAAGGTGGTAAGGAGAGGAGGGAAGGTGGTAAGGAGAGGAGGGAAGGTGGTAAGGAGAGGGGGAGACGGAGGGAAGGTGGTAAGGAGAGGGGGAGAGGAGGGAAGGTGGTAAGGAGAGGAGGGAAGGTGGTAAGGAGAGGAGGGAAGGTGGTAAGGAGAGGAGGGAAGGTGGTAAGGAGAGGGGGAGACGGAGGGAAGGTGGTAAGGAGAGGAGGGAAGGTGGTAAGGAGAGGGGGAGACGGAGGGAAGGTGGTAAGGAGAGGGGGAGAGGAGGGAAGGTGGTAAAGACGAGGGAAGGTGGTAAGGAGAGGGGGAGACGGAGGGAAGGTGGTAAGGAGAGGGGGAGAGGAGGGAAGGTGGTAAGGAGAGGAGGGAAGGTGGTAAGGAGAGGGGGAGACGGAGGGAAGGTGGTAAGGAGAGGAGGGAAGGTGGTAAGGAGAGGGGGAGACAGAGAGAAGGTGGTAAGGAGAGGAGGGAAGGTGGTAAGGAGAGGGGGAGACAGAGAGAAGGTGGTAAGGAGAGGGGGAGACAGAGGGAAGGTGGTAAGGAGAGGAGGGAAGGTGGTAAGGAGAGGGGGAGACAGAGGGAAGGTGGTAAGGAGAGGAGGGAAGGTGGTAAGGAGAGGGGGAGACGGAGGGAAGGTGGTAAGGAGAGGAGGGAAGGTGGTAAGGAGAGGGGGAGACGGAGGGAAGGTGGTAAGGAGAGGGGAGACGGAGGGAAGGTGGTAAGGAGAGGAGGGAAGGTGGTAAGGAGAGGAGGGAAGGTGGTAAGGAGAGGAGGGAGACGGAGGGAAGGTGGTAAGGAGAGGGGGAGACGGAGGGAAGGTGGTAAGGAGAGGAGGGAAGGTGGTAAGGAGAGGAGGGAAGGTGGTAAGGAGAGGAGGGAAGGTGGTAAGGAGAGGAGGGAAGGTGGTAAGGAGAGGGGGAGACAGAGGGAAGGTGGTAAGGAGAGGGGGGAAGGAGAGAAGGAAAGGTTGCATACTTTACATCTGACAGGATCCTGACCCGGAACCTTCTGCTGCCCTTATCAACGCTCTCTCTGACTCTATATGTGTGTGTGTGTGTGTGTGTGTGTGTGTGTGTGTGTGTGTGTGTGTGTGTGTGTGTGTGTGTGTGTGTGTGTGTGTGTGTGTGTGTGTGTGTGTGTGCGTGCGTGCGTGCGTGCGCGCTGTCTGTGTCTGTGTCTGTGCGTGCGTGCGCGTGTGCGTGTGTGTGTGTGGGGGTTTTGGTAGAGAATGATGCTTGCAACGCCAGAGTTACAGGTTCGTTTCCCATGGGGAAACCAGGACAGGGAGTGAAAAGTATGAACATTTATGAACTCACTACTCAGAGACATATGGAAATGGATAAAAGCGTCTGCTAAATGACTAAAATATTTTTAAAAAATGTGTGCATTTTGTGGGTACCTGGGTGTGCGTTTGCAAATAAACGTGTGTGTGTTCACAAGCGTGTATCTGAGGTTAAGGTTAAGACTTAGGACATGACTTCCTGACTATCTGAGAGATTTTCTTTTTCAGAGATAACACACTCTAGAGAGAGAATAAGAGAAAATAACACTAGAGAGGATAACACTCTAGAGAGAGGATAACACTCTAGAGAGAGGATAACACTCTAGAGAGAGAATAACACTCTAGAGAGGATAACACTCTAGAGAGAGGATAACACTCTAGAGAGAGAATAACACGCTAGAGAGGATAACACTCTAGAGAGAGGATAACACACACTAGAGAGAGGATAACACACACTAGAGAGAGGATAACACACACTAGAGAGAGGATAACACACACTAGAGAGAGGCTAACACACACTAGAGATATGATAACACTCTAGAGAGAGAATACCACTCTAGAGAGGATAACACTCTAGAGAGAGGATAACATATTCTAGAGAGATGATAACACACACTAGGGAGAGGATAAAACACACTAGAGAGAGAATAACACACACTAGAGAGAGGATAACACACACTAGAGAGAGGATAACACAACACTAGGGAGAGGATAACACACTAGAGAGAGGATAACACACACTAGGGAGAGGATAACACACACTAGAGATATGATAACACTCTAGAGAAAGGATAACACTCTAGAGAGAGGATAACACTCTAGAGAGAGGATAACACACTCTAGAGAGAGAATAACAAACACTAGAGAGAGGATAACATACACTAGAGAGAGGATAACACACTAGAGAGTTATAACACTCTATTGACAGGATAACACTCTAGAGAGAGGCTAACACTCTAGAGAGAGGATAACACACACTAGAGAGAGAATACCACACACTAGAGAGAGAATACCACACATTAGAGAGAGGATAACACTCTAGAGAGAGGATAACACACACTAGAGAGAGGATAACACTCTATTGACAGGATAACACTCTAGAGAGAGGCTAATACTCTAGAGAGAGGATAACACACACTAGAGAGAGAATACCACACACTAGAGAGAGAATACCACACACTAGAGAGAGGATAACACACACTAGAGAGAGGATAACACTCTAGAGAGAGGATAACACACTCTAGAGAGAGGATAACATACACTAGAGAGAGGATAACACTCTAGAGAGAGGATAACACTCTAGAGACAGGATAACACTCTATTGACAGGATAACACTCTAGAGAGAGGCTAACACTCTAGAGAGAGGATAACACACACTAGAGAGAGAATACCACACACTAGAGAGAGAATACCACACACTAGAGAGAGGATAACACACACTAGAGAGAGGATAACACACACAAGAGAAAGGATAACACACTCTAGAGAGAGGATAAAACACTAGAGAGAGGATATCACACACTAGGGAGAGGATAAAACACACTAGAGAGAGGCTAACACTCTAGAGAGAGAATAACATACACTAGAGAGAGGATAACATACACTAGAGAGAGGATAACACACACTAGAGAGAGGATAAAACACACTAGAGAGAGAATAACACACACTAGAGAGAGGCTAACACTCTAGAGAGAGAATAACATACACTAGAGAGAGGATAACACACACTAGAGAGAGGATAACACACACTAGAGAGAGGATAACACATTCTAGAGAGAGGATAACACACACTAGAGAGAGGATAACACTCTAGAGAGGATAACACTCTAGAGAGAGGATAACACATTCTAGAGAGAGGATAACACACACTAGAGAGAGGATAACACACACCAGAGAGAGGATAACACACTCTAGAGAGAGGATAACACACTAGAGAGAGGATATCACACACTAGGGAGAGGATAAAACACACTAGAGAGAGGCTAACACACACTAGAGAGAGGATAACACACACTCGAGAGAATAACAATCTATGGAGAGGATAACACTCTAGAGAGAGGATAACACACACTAGAGATATGATAACACTCTAGAGAGAGGATAACACACTCTAGAGAGAGGATAACACTCTATTGACAGGATAACACTCTAGAGAGAGGCTAACACTCTAGAGAGAGGATAACACACACTAGAGAGAGAATACCACACACTAGAGAGAGAATACCACACACTAGAGAGAGGATACCACACACTAGAGAGAGGATTACACTCTAGAGAGAGGATAACACACTCTAGAGAGAGGATAACACACTAGAGAGAGGATATCACACACTAGGGAGAGGATAAAACACACTGGAGAGAGAATAACACACACTAGAGAGAGGCTAACACTCGAGAGAGAATAACATACACTAGAGAGAGGATAACACACACTAGAGAGAGGATAACACACTAGAGAGAGGATAACACTCTAGAGAGAGGATAACAATCTATGGAGAGGATAACACTCTAGAGAGGATAACACTCTAGAGAGAAGATAGCATTCTAGATAGAAGATAACACACTAGAGAAAGGATAACACCCTAGAGAGAGGATAACACGCAATAGAGAGAGGATAACACTAGACAGGATAACACTCTAGAGAGAGGCTAACACTCTAGAGAGAGGATAACACACACTAGAGAGAGAATACCACACACAAGAGAGAGAATACCACACACTAGAGAGAGGATAACACACACTAGAGAGAGGATAACACACTCTAGAGAGAGGATAACATACACTAGAGAGAGGATAACACTCTAGAGAGAGGATAACACTCTAGAGAGAGGATAACACTCTATTGACAGGATAACACTCTAGAGAGAGGCTAACACTCTAGAGAGAGGATAACACACACTAGAGAGAGAATACCACACACTAGAGAGAGAATACCACACACTAGAGAGAGGATAACACACACTAGAGAGAGGATAACACACACAAGAGAAAGGATAACACACTCTAGAGAGAGGATAAAACACTAGAGAGAGGATATCACACACTAGGGAGAGGATAAAACACACTAGAGAGAGGCTAACACTCTAGAGAGAGAATAACATACACTAGAGAGAGGATAACATACACTAGAGAGAGGATAACACACACTAGAGAGAGGATAAAACACACTAGAGAGAGAATAACACACACTAGAGAGAGGCTAACACTCTAGAGAGAGAATAACATACACTAGAGAGAGGATAACACACACTAGAGAGAGGATAACACACACTAGAGAGAGGATAACACATTCTAGAGAGAGGATAACACACACTAGAGAGAGGATAACACTCTAGAGAGGATAACACTCTAGAGAGAGGATAACACATTCTAGAGAGAGGATAACACACACTAGAGAGAGGATAACACACACCAGAGAGAGGATAACACACTCTAGAGAGAGGATAACACACTAGAGAGAGGATATCACACACTAGGGAGAGGATAAAACACACTAGAGAGAGGCTAACACACACTAGAGAGAGGATAACACACACACTGAGAGAATAACAATCTATGGAGAGGATAACACTCTAGAGAGAGGATAACACACACTAGAGATATGATAACACTCTAGAGAGAGGATAACACACTCTAGAGAGAGGATAACACTCTATTGACAGGATAACACTCTAGAGAGAGGCTAACACTCTAGAGAGAGGATAACACACACTAGAGAGAGAATACCACACACTAGAGAGAGAATACCACACACTAGAGAGAGGATACCACACACTAGAGAGAGGATTACACTCTAGAGAGAGGATAACACACTCTAGAGAGAGGATAACACACTAGAGAGAGGATATCACACACTAGGGAGAGGATAAAACACACTGGAGAGAGAATAACACACACTAGAGAGAGGCTAACACTCGAGAGAGAATAACATACACTAGAGAGAGGATAACACACACTAGAGAGAGGATAACACACTAGAGAGAGGATAACACTCTAGAGAGAGGATAACAATCTATGGAGAGGATAACACTCTAGAGAGGATAACACTCTAGAGAGAAGATAGCATTCTAGATAGAAGATAACACACTAGAGATATGATAACACCCTAGAGAGAGGATAACACGCAATAGAGAGAGGATAACACTAGACAGGATAACACTCTAGAGAGAGGCTAACACTCTAGAGAGAGGATAACACACACTAGAGAGAGAATACCACACACAAGAGAGAGAATACCACACACTAGAGAGAGGATAACACACACTAGAGAGAGGATAACACACACAAGAGAAAGGATAACACACTCTAGAGAGAGGATAAAACACTAGAGAGAGGATATCACACACTAGGGAGAGGATAAAACACACTAGAGAGAGGCTAACACTCTAGAGAGAGAATAACATACACTAGAGAGAGGATAACACACACTAGAGAGAGGATAACACACACTAGAGAGAGGATAACACATTCTAGAGAGAGGATAACACACACTAGAGAGAGGATAACACTCTAGAGAGGATAACACTCTAGAGAGAGGATAACACATTCTAGAGAGAGGATAACATACACTAGAGAGAGGATAACACACTAGAGAGTTATAACACTCTATTGACAGGATAACACTCTAGAGAGAGGCTAACACTCTAGAGAGAGGATAACACACACTAGAGAGAGAATACCACACACTAGAGAGAATACCACACATTAGAGAGAGGATAACACTCTAGAGAGAGGATAACACACACTAGAGAGAGGATAACACTCTATTGACAGGATAACACTCTAGAGAGAGGCTAATACTCTAGAGAGAGGATAACACACACTAGAGAGAATACACACACTAGAGAGAGAATACCACACACTAGAGAGAGGATAACACACACTAGAGAGAGGATAACACTCTAGAGAGAGGATAACACACTCTAGAGAGAGGATAACATACACTAGAGAGAGGATAACACTCTCTAGAGAGAGGATAACACTCTAGAGAGAGGATAACACTCTATTGACAGGATAACACTCTAGAGAGAGGCTAACACTCTAGAGAGAGGATAACACACACTAGAGAGAGAATACCACACACTAGAGAGAGAATACCACACACTAGAGAGAGGATAACACACACTAGAGAGAGGATAACACACACAAGAGAAAGGATAACACACTCTAGAGAGAGGATAAAACACTAGAGAGAGGATATCACACACTAGGGAGAGGATAAAACACACTAGAGAGAGGCTAACACTCTAGAGAGAGAATAACATACACTAGAGAGAGGATAACATACACTAGAGAGAGGATAACACACACTAGAGAGAGGATAAAACACACTAGAGAGAGAATAACACACACTAGAGAGAGGCTAACACTCTAGAGAGAATAACATACACTAGAGAGAGGATAACACACACTAGAGAGGATAACACACACTAGAGAGAGGATAAACACATTCTAGAGAGAGGATAACACACACTAGAGAGAGGATAACACTCTAGAGAGGATAACACTCTAGAGAGAGGATAACACATTCTAGAGAGAGGATAACACACACTAGAGAGAGGATAACACACACCAGAGAGAGGATAACACACTCTAGAGAGAGGATAACACACTAGAGAGAGGATATCACACACTAGGGAGAGGATAAAACACACACTAGAGAGAGGCTAACACACACTAGAGAGAGGATAACACACACTAGAGAGAGAATAACAATCTATGGAGAGGATAACACTCTAGAGAGAGGATAACACACACTAGAGATATGATAACACTCTAGAGAGAGGATAACACACTCTAGAGAGAGGATAACACTCTATTGACAGGATAACACTCTAGAGAGAGGCTAACACTCTAGAGAGAGGATAACACACACTAGAGAGAGAATACCACACACTAGAGAGAGAATACCACACACTAGAGAGAGGATACCACACACTAGAGAGAGGATTACACTCTAGAGAGAGGATAACACACTCTAGAGAGAGGATAACACACTAGAGAGAGGATATCACACACTAGGGAGAGGATAAAACACACTGGAGAGAGAATAACACACACTAGAGAGAGGCTAACACTCGAGAGAGAATAACATACACTAGAGAGAGGATAACACACACTAGAGAGAGGATAACACACTAGAGAGAGGATAACACTCTAGAGAGAGGATAACAATCTATGGAGAGGATAACACTCTAGAGAGGATAACACTCTAGAGAGAAGATAGCATTCTAGATAGAAGATAACACACTAGAGAAAGGATAACACCCTAGAGAGAGGATAACACGCAATAGAGAGAGGATAACACTAGACAGGATAACACTCTAGAGAGAGGATAACACACACTAGAGAGAGGATAACACACACTAGAGAGAATACCACACACAAGAGAGAGAATACCACACACTAGAGAGAGGATAACACACACTAGAGAGAGGATAACACACACAAGAGAAAGGATAACACACTCTAGAGAGAGGATAAAACACTAGAGAGAGGATATCACACACTAGGGAGAGGATAAAACACACTAGAGAGAGGCTAACACTCTAGAGAGAGAATAACATACACTAGAGAGAGGATAACATACACTAGAGAGAGGATAACACACACAATAGAGAGAGGATAAAACACACTAGAGAGAGAATAACACACACTAGAGAGAGGCTAACACTCTAGAGAGAGAATAACATACACTAGAGAGAGGATAACACACACTAGAGAGAGGATAACACACACTAGAGAGAGGATAACACATTCTAGAGAGAGGATAACACACACTAGAGAGAGGATAACACTCTAGAGAGGATAACACTCTAGAGAGAGGATAACACATTCTAGAGAGAGGATAACACACACTAGAGAGAGGATAACACACACCAGAGAGAGGATAACACACTCTAGAGAGAGGATAACACACTAGAGAGAGGATATCACACACTAGAGAGAGGATAAAACACACTAGAGAGAGGCTAACACACACTAGAGAGAGGATAACACACACTCGAGAGAATAACAATCTATGGAGAGGATAACACTCTAGAGAGAGGATAACACACACTAGAGATATGATAACACTCTAGAGAGAGGATAACACACTCTAGAGAGAGGATAACACTCTATTGACAGGATAACACTCTAGAGAGAGGCTAACACTCTAGAGAGAGGATAACACACACTAGAGAGAGAATACCACACACTAGAGAGAGAATACCACACACTAGAGAGAGGATACCACACACTAGAGAGAGGATTACACTCTAGAGAGAGGATAACACACTCTAGAGAGAGGATAACACACTAGAGAGAGGATATCACACACTAGGGAGAGGATAAAACACACTGGAGAGAGAATAACACACACTAGAGAGAGGCTAACACTCTAGAGAGAGAATAACATACACTAGAGAGAGGATAACACACACTAGAGAGAGGATAACACACACTAGAGAGAGGATAACACACTAGAGAGAGGATAACACTCTATTGACAGGATAACACTCTAGAGAGGATAACACACACTAGAGAGAAGATAGCATTCTAGATAGAAGATAACACACTAGAGAAAGGATAACACCTAGAGAGAGGATAACACTCTAGAGAGGATAACACACACTAGAGAGAGGATAACACATTCTAGAGAGAGGATAACACACACTAGAGAGAGGATAACACACACCAGAGAGAGGATAACACACTCTAGAGAGAGGATAACACACTAGAGAGAGGATATCACACACTAGGGAGAGGATAAAACACACTAGAGAGAGGATAACACACACTAGACAGAGGATAACACACACTAGAGAGAGAATAACAATCTATGGAGAGGATAACACTCTAGAGAGAGGATAACACACACTAGAGATATGATAACACTCTAGAGAGAGGATAACACACTCTAGAGAGAGGATAACACTCTATTGACAGGATAACACTCTAGAGAGAGGCTAACACTCTAGAGAGAGGATAACACACACTAGAGAGAGAATACCACACACTAGAGAGAGAATACCACACACTAGAGAGAGGATACCACACACTAGAGAGAGGATTACACTCTAGAGAGAGGATAACACACTCTAGAGAGAGGATAACACACTAGAGAGAGGATATCACACACTAGGGAGAGGATAAAACACACTGGAGAGAGAATAACACACACTAGAGAGAGGCTAACACTCGAGAGAGAATAACATACACTAGAGAGAGGATAACACACACTAGAGAGAGGATAACACACTAGAGAGAGGATAACACTCTAGAGAGAGGATAACAATCTATGGAGAGGATAACACTCTAGAGAGGATAACACTCTAGAGAGAAGATAGCATTCTAGATAGAAGATAACACACTAGAGAAAGGATAACACCCTAGAGAGAGGATAACACGCAATAGAGAGAGGATAACACACACTAGAGAGAGGATAACACATTCTAGAGAGAGGATAACACACACTAGAGAGAGGATAACACACACCAGAGAGAGGATAACACACTCTAGAGAGAGGATAACACACTAGAGAGAGGATATCACACACTAGGGAGAGGATAAAACACACTAGAGAGAGGCTAACACACACTAGAGAGAGGATAACACACACTCGAGAGAATAACAATCTATGGAGAGGATAACACTCTAGAGAGAGGATAACACACACTAGAGATATGATAACACTCTAGAGAGAGGATAACACACTCTAGAGAGAGGATAACACTCTATTGACAGGATAACACTCTAGAGAGAGGCTAACACTCTAGAGAGAGGATAACACACACTAGAGAGAATACCACACACTAGAGAGAGAATACCACACACTAGAGAGAGGATACCACACACTAGAGAGAGGATTACACTCTAGAGAGAGGATAACACACTCTAGAGAGAGGATAACACACTAGAGAGGATATCACACACTAGGGAGAGGATAAAACACACTGGAGAGAGAATAACACACACTAGAGAGAGGCTAACACTGAGAGAGAATAACATACACTAGAGAGAGGATAACACACACTAGAGAGGATAACACACTAGAGAGAGGATAACACTCTAGAGAGAGGATAACAATCTATGGAGAGGATAACACTCTAGAGAGGATAACACTCTAGAGAGAAGATAGCATTCTAGATAGAAGATAACACACTAGAGAAAGGATAACACCCTAGAGAGAGGATAACACGTAATAGAGAGAGGATAACACTAGACAGGATAACACTCTAGAGAGAGGATAACACACACTAGAGAGAGGATAAAACACTCTAGAGAGAATAACACACACTAGAGAGAGGCTAACACTCGAGAGAGAATAACATACACTAGAGAGAGGATAACACACACTAGAGAGAGGATAACACACTCTAGAGAGAGGATAACACACTAGAGAGAGGATATCACACACTAGGGAGAGGATAAAACACACTGGAGAGAGAATAACACACACTAGAGAGAGGCTAACACTCGAGAGAGAATAACATACACTAGAGAGAGGATAACACACACTAGAGAGAGGATAACACACTAGAGAGAGGATAACACTCTAGAGAGAGGATAACAATCTATGGAGAGGATAACACTCTAGAGAGGATAACACTCTAGAGAGAAGATAGCATTCTAGATAGAAGATAACACACTAGAGAAAGGATAACACCCTAGAGAGAGGATAACACGCAATAGAGAGAGGATAACACTAGACAGGATAACACTCTAGAGAGGATAACACACACTAGAGAGAGGATAAAACACTCTAGAGAGAATAACACACACTAGAGAGAGGCTAACACTGAGAGAGAATAACATACACTAGAGAGAGGATAACACACACTAGAGAGAGGATAACACACACTAGAGAGAGGATAACACACTAGAGAGAGGATAACACTCTAGAGAGAGGATAACACTCTAGAGAGAGGATAACACACTTAGAGAGGATAACATACACTAGAGAGAGGATAACACTCTAGAGAGAGGATAACACTCTAGAGAGAGGATAACACTCTATTGACAGGATAACACTCTAGAGAGAGGCTAACACTCTAGAGAGAGGATAACACACACTAGAGAGAGAATACCACACACTAGAGAGAGAATACCACACACTAGAGAGAGGATAACACACACTAGAGAGAGGATAACACACACAAGAGAAAGGATAACACACTCTAGTAGAGGATAAAACACTAGAGAGAGGATATCACACACTAGGGAGAGGATAAAACACACTAGAGAGAGGCTAACACTCTAGAGAGAGAATAACATACACTAGAGAGAGGATAACATACACTAGAGAGAGGATAACACACACTAGAGAGAGAATAACACACACTAGAGAGAGGCTAACACTCTAGAGAGAATAACATACACTAGAGAGAGGATAACACACACTAGAGAGAGGATAACACACACTAGAGAGAGGATAACACATTCTAGAGAGAGGATAACACTCTAGAGAGGATAACACTCTAGAGAGAGGATAACACATTCTAGAGAGAGGATAACACACACTAGAGAGAGGATAACACACACCAGAGAGAGGATAACACACTCTAGAGAGAGGATAACACACTAGAGAGAGGATATCACACACTAGGGAGAGGATAAAACACACTAGAGAGAGGCTAACACACACTAGAGAGAGGATAACACACACTCGAGAGAATAACAATCTATGGAGAGGATAACACTCTAGAGAGAGGATAACACACACTAGAGATATGATAACACTCTAGAGAGAGGATAACACACTCTAGAGAGAGGATAACACTCTATTGACAGGATAACACTCTAGAGAGAGGCTAACACTCTAGAGAGAGGATAACACACACTAGAGAGAGAATACCACACACTAGAGAGAGAATACCACACACTAGAGAGAGGATACCACACACTAGAGAGAGGATTACACTCTAGAGAGAGGATAACACACTCTAGAGAGAGAGGATAACACACTAGAGAGAGGATATCACACACTAGGGAGAGGATAAAACACACTGGAGAGAGAATAACACACACTAGAGAGGCTAACACTGAGAGAGAATAACATACACTAGAGAGAGGATAACACACACTAGAGAGAGGATAACACACTAGAGAGAGGATAACACTCTAGAGAGAGGATAACAATCTATGGAGAGGATAACACTCTAGAGAGGATAACACTCTAGAGAGAAGATAGCATTCTAGATAGAAGATAACACACTAGAGAAAGGATAACACCCTAGAGAGAGGATAACACGCAATAGAGAGAGGATAACACACACTAGAGAGAGGATAACACATTCTAGAGAGAGGATAACACACACTAGAGAGAGGATAACACACACCAGAGAGAGGATAACACACTCTAGAGAGAGGATAACACACTAGAGAGAGGATATCACACACTAGGGAGAGGATAAAACACACTAGAGAGAGGCTAACACACACTAGAGAGAGGATAACACACACTCGAGAGAATAACAATCTATGGAGAGGATAACACTCTAGAGAGAGGATAACACACACTAGAGATATGATAACACTCTAGAGAGAGGATAACACACTCTAGAGAGAGGATAACACACTAGAGAGAGGATATCACACACTAGGGAGAGGATAAAACACACTGGAGAGAGAATAACACACACTAGAGAGAGGCTAACACTCGAGAGAGAATAACATACACTAGAGAGAGGATAACACACACTAGAGAGAGGATAACACACTAGAGAGAGGATAACACTCTAGAGAGAGGATAACAATCTATGGAGAGGATAACACTCTAGAGAGGATAACACTCTAGAGAGAAGATAGCATTCTAGATAGAAGATAACACACTAGAGAAAGGATAACACCCTAGAGAGAGGATAACACGCAATAGAGAGAGGATAACACTAGACAGGATAACACTCTAGAGAGAGGATAACACACACTAGAGAGAGGATAAAACACTCTAGAGAGAATAACACACACTAGAGAGAGGCTAACACTCGAGAGAGAATAACATACACTAGAGAGAGGATAACACACACTAGAGAGAGGATAACACACTAGAGAGAGGATAACACTCTAGAGAGAGGATAACACTCTAGAGAGAGGATAACACACTCTAGAGAGAGGATAACATACACTAGAGAGAGGATAACACTCTAGAGAGAGGATAACACTCTAGAGAGAGGATAACACACACTAGAGAGAGAATACCACACACTAGAGAGAGAATACCACACACTAGAGAGAGGATAACACACACTAGAGAGAGGATAACACACACAAGAGAAAGGATAACACACTCTAGTAGAGGATAAAACACTAGAGAGAGGATATCACACACTAGGGAGAGGATAAAACACACTAGAGAGAGGCTAACACTCTAGAGAGAGAATAACATACACTAGAGAGAGGATAACACACACTAGAGAGAGGATAACACACACTAGAGAGAGAATAACACACACTAGAGAGAGGCTAACACTCTAGAGAGAGAATAACATACACTAGAGAGGATAACACACACTAGAGAGAGGATAACACACACTAGAGAGAGGATAACACACACTAGAGAGAGGATAACACATTCTAGAGAGAGGATAACACACTAGAGAGAGGATAACACTCTAGAGAGGATAACACTCTAGAGAGAGGATAACACATTCTAGAGAGAGGATAACACACACTAGAGAGAGGATAACACACACCAGAGAGAGGATAACACACTCTAGAGAGAGGATAACACACTAGAGAGAGGATATCACACACTAGGGAGAGGATAAAACACACTAGAGAGAGGCTAACACACACTAGAGAGAGGATAACACACTGAGAGAATAACAATCTATGGAGAGGATAACACTCTAGAGAGAGGATAACACACACTAGAGAGAGGATAACACACACTAGAGAGAGAATAACACACACTAGAGAGAGGCTAACACACACTAGAGAGAGGCTAACACTCTAGAGAGAGAATAACATACACTAGAGAGGATAACACACACTAGAGAGAGGATAACACACACTAGAGAGAGGATAACACACACTAGAGAGAGGATAACACATTCTAGAGAGAGGATAACACACACTAGAGAGAGGATAACACTCTAGAGAGGATAACACTCTAGAGAGAGGATAACACATTCTAGAGAGAGGATAACACACACTAGAGAGAGGATAACACACACCAGAGAGAGGATAACACACTCTAGAGAGGATAACACACACTAGAGAGGATATCACACACTAGGGAGAGGATAAAACACACTAGAGAGAGGCTAACACACACTAGAGAGAGGATAACACACACTCGAGAGAATAACAATCTATGGAGAGGATAACACTCTAGAGAGAGGATAACACACACTAGAGAGAGGATAACACACACTAGAGAGAGAATAACACACACTAGAGAGAGGCTAACACTCTAGAGAGAGAATAACATACACTAGAGAGAGGATAACACTCTAGAGAGAGGATAACACTCTATTGACAGGATAACACTCTAGAGAGAGGCTAACACTCTAGAGAGAGGATAACACACACTAGAGAGAGAATACCACACACTAGAGAGAGAATACCACACACTAGAGAGAGGATAACACACACTAGAGAGAGGATAACACACACAAGAGAAAGGATAACACACTCTAGTAGAGGATAAAACACTAGAGAGAGGATATCACACACTAGGGAGAGGATAAAACACACTAGAGAGAGGCTAACACTCTAGAGAGAGAATAACATACACTAGAGAGAGGATAACATACACTAGAGAGAGGATAACACACACTAGAGAGAGAATAACACACACTAGAGAGAGGCTAACACTCTAGAGAGAGAATAACATACACTTGAGAGAGGATAACACACACTAGAGAGAGGATAACACACACTAGAGAGAGGATAACACATTCTAGAGAGAGGATAACACACACTAGAGAGAGGATAACACTCTAGAGAGGATAACACTCTAGAGAGAGGATAACACATTCTAGAGAGAGGATAACACACACTAGAGAGAGGATAACACACACCAGAGAGAGGATAACACACTCTAGAGAGAGGATAACACACTAGAGAGAGGATATCACACACTAGGGAGAGGATAAAACACACTAGAGAGAGGCTAACACACACTAGAGAGAGGATAACACACACTCGAGAGAATAACAATCTATGGAGAGGATAACACTCTAGAGAGAGGATAACACACACTAGAGAGAGGATAACACACACTAGAGAGAGAATAACACACACTAGAGAGAGGCTAACACTCTAGAGAGAGAATAACATACACTAGAGAGAGGATAACACACACTAGAGAGAGGATAACACACACTAGAGAGAGGATAACACATTCTAGAGAGAGGATAACACACACTAGAGAGAGGATAACACTCTAGAGAGGATAACACTCTAGAGAGGATAACACATTCTAGAGAGAGGATAACACACACTAGAGAGAGGATAACACACACCAGAGAGAGGATAACACACTCTAGAGAGGATAACACACTAGAGAGAGGATATCACACACTAGGAGAGGATAAAACACACTAGAGAGAGGCTAACACACACTAGAGAGAGGATAACACACACTGAGAGAATAACAATCTATGGAGAGGATAACACTCTAGAGAGAGGATAACACACACTAGAGAGAGGATAACACACTCTATTGAGAGGATAACACACTCTAGAGAGAGGCTAACACTCTATAGAGAGGATAACACACACTAGAGAGAGAATACCACACACTAGAGAGAGAATACCACACACTAGAGAGAGGATACCACACACTAGAGAGAGGATTACACTCTAGAGAGAGGATAACACACTCTAGAGAGAGGATAACACACTAGAGAGAGGATATCACACACTAGGAGAGGATAAAACACACTGGAGAGAGAATAACACACACTAGAGAGAGGCTAACACTCGAGAGAGAATAACATACACTAGAGAGAGGATAACACACACTAGAGAGAGGATAACACACTAGAGAGAGAATAACACTCTAGAGAGAGGATAACAATCTATGGAGAGGATAACACTCTAGAGAGGATAACACTCTAGAGAGAAGATAGCATTCTAGATAGAAGATAACACACTAGAGAAAGGATAACACCCTAGAGAGGATAACATAATAGAGAGAGGATAACACTAGACAGGATAACACTCTAGAGAGAGGATAACACACACTAGAGAGAGGATAACACACACTAGAGAGAGGCTAACACTCGAGAGAGAATAACATACACTAGAGAGAGGATAACACACACTAGAGAGAGGATAACACACACAAGAGAGGATAACACACTCTAGAGAGAGGATAAAACACTAGAGAGAGGATATCACACACTAGGGAGAGGATAAAACACACTAGAGAGAGGCTAACACTCTAGAGAGAGAATAACATACACTAGAGAGAGGATAACATACACTAGAGAGAGGATAACACACACTAGAGAGGATAAAACACACTAGAGAGAGAATAACACACACTAGAGAGAGGCTAACACTCTAGAGAGAGAAGAACATACACTAGAGAGAGGATAACACACACTAGAGAGAGGATAACACACACTAGAGAGGATAACACATTCTAGAGAGGATAGCACACTAGAGAGAGGATAACACTCTAGAGAGGATAACACTCTAGAGAGAGGATAACACACACTAGAGAGAGGATAACACACACTAGAGAGAGGATAACACACACTAGAGAGAGGATAAAACACTCTAGAGAGAGGATAACACACACTAGAGAGAGGATAACACACACTAGAGAGAGGATAACACACTAGAGAGAGGATAACACTCTAGAGAGAGGATAACACACTTAGAGAGAGGATAACACACACTAGAGAGGATAACACTCTAGAGAGAGGATAACACTCTAGAGAGAGGATAACACTCTATTGACAGGATAACACTCTAGAGAGAGGCTAACACTCTAGAGAGAGGATAACACACACTAGAGAGAGAATACCACACACTAGAGAGAGAATACCACACACTAGAGAGAGGATAACACACACTAGAGAGAGGATAACACACACAAGAGAGAGGATAACACACTCTAGAGAGAGGATAACACACTAGAGAGAGGATATCACACACTAGGAGAGGATAAAACACACTAGAGAGAGGCTAACACTCTAGAGAGAGAATAACATACACTAGAGAGAGAATAACATACACTAGAGAGAGGATAACATACACTAGAGAGAGGATAACACACACTAGAGAGAGAATAACACACACTAGAGAGAGGCTAACACTCTAGAGAGAGAATAACATACACTAGAGAGAGGATAACACACACTAGAGAGAGGATAACACTCTAGAGAGAGGATAACACATTCTAGAGAGAGGATAACACACACTAGAGAGAGGATAACACTCTAGAGAGGATAACACTCTAGAGAGAGGATAACACATTCTAGAGAGAGGATAACACACACTAGAGAGAGGATAACACACACCAGAGAGAGGATAACACACTCTAGAGAGAGGATAACACACTAGAGAGAGGATATCACACACTAGGGAGAGGATAAAACACACTAGAGAGAGGCTAACACACACTAGAGAGAGGATAACACACACTAGAGAGAGAATAACAATCTATGGAGAGGATAACACTCTAGAGAGAGGATAACACACACTAGAGATAGGATAACACTCTAGAGAGAGATAACACACTCTAGAGAGGATAACACTCTATTGACAGGATAACACTCTAGAGAGAGGCTAACACACACTAGAGAGGATAACACACACTAGAGAGAGAATAACACACACTAGAGAGAGGATACCACACACTAGAGAGAGGATAACACACACTAGAGAGAGGATAACACTCTAGAGAGAGGATAACACACTCTAGAGAGAGGATAACACACACTAGAGAGAGGATATCACACACTAGGGAGAGGATAAAACACACTGGAGAGAGAATAACACACACTAGAGAGAGGCTAACACTCGAGAGAGAATAACATACACTAGAGAGAGGATAACACACACTAGAGAGAGGATAACACACTAGAGAGAGAATAACACTCTAGAGAGAGGATAACACACACTAGAGAGAGGATAACACTCTAGAGAGGATAACACTCTAGAGAGAGGATAACACATTCTAGAGAGAAGGATAACACACTAGAGAAAGGATAACACACTAGAGAGAGGATAACACACTAGAGAGAGGATAACACTCTAGACAGGATAACACTCTAGAGAGAGGATAACACACTAGAGAGAGGATAACACACACTAGAGAGAGGATACACACACTAGAGAGAATAACACACACTAGAGAGAGGATAACACACACTAGAGAGAGGATAACACACACAAGAGAAAGGATAACACACTCTAGAGAGAGGATAAAACACTAGAGAGAGGATATCACACACTAGGGAGAGGATAAAACACACTAGAGAGAGGCTAACACTCTAGAGAGAATAACATACACTAGAGAGAGGATAACATACACTAGAGAGAGAATAACACACACTAGAGAGAGGATAAAACACACTAGAGAGAGAATAACACACACTAGAGAGAGGCTAACACTCTAGAGAGAGAATAACATACACTAGAGAGAGGATAGCACACACTAGAGAGAGGATAACACACACTAGAGAGAGGATAACACATTCTAGAGAGAGGATAACACACACTAGAGAGAGGATAACACTCTAGAGAGGATAACACTCTAGAGAGAGGATAACACATTCTAGAGAGAGGATAACACACACTAGAGAGAGGATAACACACACAGAGAGAGGATAACACACACTCTAGAGAGAGGATAACACACTAGAGAGAGGATATCACACACTAGAGAGGATAAAACACACTAGAGAGAGGCTAACACACACTAGAGAGAGGATAACACACACTCGAGAGAATAACAATCTATGGAGAGGATAACACTCTAGAGAGAGGATAACACACACTAGAGATATGATAACACTCTAGAGAGGATAACACACTCTAGAGAGAGGATAACACTCTATTGACAGGATAACACTCTAGAGAGAGGCTAACACTCTATAGAGAGGATAACACACACTAGAGAGAGAATACCACACACTAGAGAGAGAATACCACACACTAGAGAGAGGATACCACACACTAGAGAGAGGATTACACTCTAGAGAGAGAGGATAACACACTCTAGAGAGAGGATAACACACTAGAGAGAGGATATCACACACTAGGGAGAGGATAAAACACACTGGAGAGAGAATAACACACACTAGAGAGGCTAACACTCGAGAGAGAATAACATACACTAGAGAGAGGATAACACACACTAGAGAGAGGATAACACACTAGAGAGAGGATAACACTCTAGAGAGGATAACAATCTATGGAGAGGATAACACTCTAGAGAGGATAACACTCTAGAGAGAAGATAGCATTCTAGATAGAAGATAACACACTAGAGAAAGGATAACACCTAGAGAGAGGATAACACAATAGAGAGAGGATAACACACACTAGAGAGAGGATAACACATTCTAGAGAGAGGATAACACACACTAGAGAGAGGATAACACACACCAGAGAGAGGATAACACACTCTAGAGAGAGGATAACACACTAGAGAGAGGATATCACACACTAGGGAGAGGATAAAACACACTAGAGAGAGGCTAACACACACTAGAGAGAGGATAACACACACTAGAGAGAATAACAATCTATGGAGAGGATAACACTCTAGAGAGAGGATAACACACACTAGAGATATGATAACACTCTAGAGAGGATAACACACTCTAGAGAGAGGATAACACTCTATTGACAGGATAACACTCTAGAGAGAGGCTAACACTCTAGAGAGAGGATAACACACACTAGAGAGAGAATACCACACACTAGAGAGAGAATACCACACACTAGAGAGAGGATACCACACACTAGAGAGAGGATTACACTCTAGAGAGAGGATAACACACTCTAGAGAGAGGATAACACACTAGAGAGAGGATATCACACACTAGAGAGAGGATAAAACACACTGGAGAGAGAATAACACACACTAGAGAGAGGCTAACACTCAGAGAGAATAACATACACTAGAGAGAGGATAACACACACTAGAGAGAGGATAACACACTAGAGAGAGGATAACACTCTAGAGAGAGGATAACAATCTATGGAGAGGATAACACTCTAGAGAGAGGATAACACTCTAGAGAGAAGATAGCATTCTAGAGAGAGGATAACACACTAGAGAGAGGATAACACACACTAGAGAGAGGATAACACACACAGAGAGAGGATAACACACTAGAGAGAGGATAACACTCTAGAGAGAGGATAACACACACTAGAGAGAGGATAACACACTCTAGAGAGAATAACACACTCTAGAGAGAGGCTAACACACTAGAGAGAATAACACACACTAGAGAGAGGATAACACACACTAGAGAGAGGATAACACACTAGAGAGAGGATAACACTCTAGAGAGAGGATAACACTCTAGAGAGAGGATAACACTCTAGAGAGAGGATAACACTCTATTGAGAGGATAACACACTAGAGAGAATAACACTCTAGAGAGAGGATAACACACACTAGAGAGAGAATACCACACACTAGAGAGAGAATACCACACACTAGAGAGAGGATACCACACACTAGAGAGAGGATTACACTCTAGAGAGAGGATAACACACTCTAGAGAGAGGATAACACACTAGAGAGAGGATATCACACACTAGGGAGAGGATAAAACACACTGGAGAGAGAATAACACACACTAGAGAGAGGCTAACACTCGAGAGAGAATAACATACACTAGAGAGGATAACACACTAGAGAGAGGATAACACACTAGAGAGAGGATAACACTCTAGAGAGAGGATAACAATCTATGGAGAGGATAACACTCTAGAGAGGATAACACTCTAGAGAGAAGATAGCATTCTAGATAGAAGATAACACACTAGAGAGAGGATAACACCCTAGAGAGAGGATAACACACAATAGAGAGAGGATAACACACTAGAGACAGGATAACACTCTAGAGAGAGGATAACACACACTAGAGAGAGGATAACACACACTAGAGAGAGGCTAACACTAGAGAGAGAATAACACACACTAGAGAGAGATACCACACACTAGAGAGAGGATAACACACACAAGAGAAAGGATAACACACTCTAGAGAGAGGATAAAACACTAGAGAGAGGATATCACACACTAGAGAGAGGATACACACACTAGAGAGAGGCTAACACTCTAGAGAGAGAATAACATACACTAGAGAGAGGATAACATACACTAGAGAGAGGATAACACACACTAGAGAGAGGATAAACACACTAGAGAGAGAATAACACACACTAGAGAGAGGCTAACACTCTAGAGAGAGAATAACACACACTAGAGAGAGGATAACACACACTAGAGAGAGATAACACACACTAGAGAGAGGATAACACATTCTAGAGAGAGGATAACACACTAGAGAGAGGATAACACTCTAGAGAGGATAACACTCTAGAGAGAGGATAACACATTCTAGAGAGAGGATAACACACACTAGAGAGAGGATAACACACACCAGAGAGAGGATAACACACTCTAGAGAGAGGATAACACACTAGAGAGAGGATATCACACACTAGGAGAGGATAAAACACACTAGAGAGAGGCTAACACACACTAGAGAGAGGATAACACACACTGAGAGAATAACAATCTATGGAGAGGATAACACTCTAGAGAGAGGATAACACACACTAGAGATATGATAACACTCTAGAGAGAGGATAACACACTCTAGAGAGAGGATAACACTCTATTGACAGGATAACACTCTAGAGAGAGGCTAACACACTCTAGAGAGAGGATAACACACACTAGAGAGAGGATAACACACTAGAGAGAGAATAACACACACTAGAGAGAGGATACCACACACTAGAGAGAGGATAACACTCTAGAGAGAGATAACACACTCTAGAGAGAGGATAACACACTAGAGAGAGGATATCACACACTAGAGAGGATAACACACTAGAGAGAGGATAACACACACTAGAGAGAGGATAACACACACTAGAGAGAGGATAACACACTAGAGAGAGGATAACACTCTAGAGAGAGGATAACACACTATGAGAGAGGATAACACTCTAGAGAGGATAACACTCTAGAGAGAAGATAGCATTCTAGAGAGGATAACACACTAGAGAGAGGATAACACACACTAGAGAGAGGATAACACACTAGAGAGAGGATAACACACACTAGAGAGAGGATAACACATTCTAGAGAGAGGATAACACACACTAGAGAGAGGATAACACACACTAGAGAGGATAACACACTCTAGAGAGAGGATAACACACTAGAGAGAGGATATCACACACTAGGGAGAGGATAAACACACTAGAGAGAGGATAACACACACTAGAGAGAGGATAACACACACTAGAGAGAATAACACACTAGAGAGAGGATAACACTCTAGAGAGAGGATAACACACACTAGAGAGAGGATAACACTCTAGAGAGAGGATAACACACACTAGAGAGAGAATAACACACACTAGAGAGAGGATACCACACACTAGAGAGAGGATACCACACACTAGAGAGAGGATTACACTCTAGAGAGAGGATAACACACTCTAGAGAGGATAACACACTAGAGAGAGGATATCACACACTAGGGAGAGGATAAAACACACTGGAGAGAGAATAACACACACTAGAGAGAGGCTAACACTGAGAGAGAATAACATACACTAGAGAGAGGATAACACACACTAGAGAGGATAACACACTAGAGAGAGGATAACACACACTAGAGAGGATAACAATCTATGGAGAGGATAACACTCTAGAGAGGATAACACACACTAGAGAGAAGATAACACTCTAGAGAGAGGATAACACACACACTAGAGAGAGGAATAACACACACTAGAGAGAGGATAACACACACTAGAGAGAGGATAACACACTAGAGAGAGGATAACACTCTAGAGAGAGGATAACACACACTAGAGAGAGGATAACACACTAGAGAGAGGATATCACACACTAGAGAGAGGATAAACACACTGGAGAGAGAATAACACACACTAGAGAGGATAACACACACTAGAGAGAATAACATACACTAGAGAGAGGATAACACACACTAGAGAGAGGATAACACACACTAGAGAGGATAACACACACCAGAGAGAGGATAACACACTCTAGAGAGAGGATAACACACTAGAGAGAGGATATCACACACTAGGGAGAGGATAAAACACACTAGAGAGAGGCTAACACACACTAGAGAGGATAACACACACTAGAGAGAATAACAATCTATGAGAGAGGATAACACTCTAGAGAGAGGATAACACACACTAGAGAGGATAACACTCTAGAGAGAGGATAACACACTCTAGAGAGAGGATAACACACTCTATTGACAGGATAACACTCTAGAGAGAGGCTAACACTCTAGAGAGAGGATAACACACACTAGAGAGAGAATACCACACACTAGAGAGAGAATACCACACACTAGAGAGAGGATACCACACACTAGAGAGAGGATTACACTCTAGAGAGAGGATAACACACTCTAGAGAGAGGATAACACACTAGAGAGAGGATATCACACACTAGGGAGAGGATAAAACACACTGGAGAGAGAATAACACACACTAGAGAGAGGCTAACACTCGAGAGAGAATAACATACACTAGAGAGAGGATAACACACACTAGAGAGAGGATAACACACTAGAGAGAGGATAACACTCTAGAGAGAGGATAACAATCTATGGAGAGGATAACACTCTAGAGAGGATAACACTCTAGAGAGAAGATAACACACTAGAGAGAAGATAACACACTAGAGAAAGGATAACACCCTAGAGAGAGGATAACACGCAATAGAGAGAGGATAACACTAGACAGGATAACACTCTAGAGAGAGGATAACACACACTAGAGAGAGGATAACACACACTAGAGAGAGGCTAACACTCGAGAGAGAATAACATACACTAGAGAGAGGATAACACACACTAGAGAGAGGATAACACACACAAGAGAAAGGATAACACACTCTAGAGAGAGGATAAAACACTAGAGAGAGGATATCACACACTAGGGAGAGGATAAAACACACTAGAGAGAGGCTAACACTCTAGAGAGAGAATAACATACACTAGAGAGAGGATAACATACACTAGAGAGAGGATAACACACACTAGAGAGAGGATAAAACACACTAGAGAGAGAATAACACACACTAGAGAGAGGCTAACACTCTAGAGAGAGAAGAACATACACTAGAGAGAGGATAACACACACTAGAGAGAGGATAACACACACTAGAGAGAGGATAACACATTCTAGAGAGAGGATAACACACACTAGAGAGAGGATAACACTCTAGAGAGGATAACACTCTAGAGAGAGGATAACACATTCTAGAGAGAGGATAACACACACTAGAGAGAGGATAACACACACCAGAGAGAGGATAACACACTCTAGAGAGAGGATAACACACTAGAGAGAGGATATCACACACTAGAGAGGATAAAACACACTAGAGAGAGGCTAACACACTAGAGAGAGGATAACACACTAGAGAGAGAATAACAATCTATGGAGAGGATAACACTCTAGAGAGAGGATAACACACACTAGAGATATGATAACACTCTAGAGAGAGGATAACACACTCTAGAGAGAGGATAACACTCTATTGACAGGATAACACTCTAGAGAGAGGCCTAAAACTCTGAGAGAGGATAACACACTAGAGAGAGAATACCACACACTAGAGAGAGGATACCACACACTAGAGAGAGGATAACACACACTAGAGAGAGGATAACACACTCTAGAGAGAGAGAGGATAACACACTAGAGAGAGGATATCACACACTAGGGAGAGGATAAAACACACTAGAGAGAGAATAACACACACTAGAGAGGCTAACACACACTAGAGAGAGGATAACACACACTAGAGAGAGGATAACACTCTAGAGAGAGGATAACACACACTAGAGAGGATAACACTCTAGAGAGGATAACACTCTAGAGAGAAGATAGCATTCTAGAGAGAAGATAACACACACTAGAGAAAGGATAACACCTAGAGAGAGGATAACACACTAGAGAGAGGATAACACACACTAGAGAGAGGATAACACATTCTAGAGAGAGGATAACACACACTAGAGAGAGGATAACACACACCAGAGAGAGGATAACACACTCTAGAGAGAGGATAACACACTAGAGAGAGGATATCACACACTAGGGAGAGGATAAAACACACTAGAGAGAGGCTAACACACACTAGAGAGAGGATAACACACACTCGAGAGAATAACAATCTATGGAGAGGATAACACTCTAGAGAGAGGATAACACACACTAGAGAGAGGATAACACACACTAGAGAGAGAATAACACACACTAGAGAGATAACACTCTAGAGAGGATAACACACTAGAGAGGATAACACACACTAGAGAGAGGATAACACACACTAGAGAGGATTACACTCTAGAGAGAGGATAACACACTCTAGAGAGAGGATAACACACTAGAGAGGATATCACACACTAGGGAGAGGATAAAACACACTGGAGAGAGAATAACACACACTAGAGAGAGGCTAACACACTAGAGAGAGAATAACATACACTAGAGAGAGGATAACACACACTAGAGAGAGGATAACACACACTAGAGAGAGGATAACACACACTCTAGAGAGAGAATAACAATCTATGGAGAGGATAACACTCTAGAGAGGATAACACACACTAGAGAGGATAACACTCTAGAGAGAGGATAACACACACTAGAGAGAGAGAATACCACACACTAGAGAGAGAATAACACACACTAGAGAGAGGATAACACACACTAGAGAGAGGATAACACTCTCTAGAGAGAGGATAACACACTCTAGAGAGAGGATAACACACACTAGAGAGAGGATATCACACACTAGAGAGAGGATAAAACACACTGGAGAGAGAATAACACACACTAGAGAGAGGCTAACACTCGAGAGAGAATAACATACACTAGAGAGAGGATAACACACACTAGAGAGAGGATAACACACACTAGAGAGAGGATAAAACACACTAGAGAGAGGATAACACTCTAGAGAGAGGATAACACACTATGGAGAGGATAACACTCTAGAGAGGATAACACTCTAGAGAAGATAGCATTCTAGAGAGAGATAACACACTAGAGAAAGGATAACACCCTA
This sequence comes from Brachymystax lenok tsinlingensis, assembly GCA_030435695.1. Lineage (NCBI taxonomy): Eukaryota > Metazoa > Chordata > Actinopteri > Salmoniformes > Salmonidae > Brachymystax > Brachymystax lenok. The sequence goes on along the minus strand of CM059814.1, from coordinate 4,509,443 downwards.
GAGAGAGGATAACACTCAATAGAGAGGATAACACTAGACAGGATAACACTCTAGAGAGAGGATAACACACACTAGAGAGAGGATAAAACACTCTAGAGAGAATAACACACACTCGAGAGAATAACAATCTATGGAGAGGATAACACTCTAGAGAGAGGATAACACACACTAGAGATAGGATAACACACACTAGAGAGAGGATAACACACACTAGAGAGAGGATAACACTCTATTGACAGGATAACACTCTAGAGAGAGGCTAACACTCTAGAGAGAGAATACACACACTAGAGAGGATACACACTAGAGAGAGGATTACACACTCTAGAGAGAGGATAACACACTCTAGAGAGAGGATAACACACTAGAGAGGATATCACACACTAGGGAGAGGATAAAACACACTGGAGAGAGAATAACACACACTAGAGAGAGGCTAACACACACTAGAGAGAGGATAACACACTAGAGAGAGGATAACACTCTAGAGAGAGGATAACAATCTATGGAGAGGATAACACTCTAGAGAGGATAACACTCTAGAGAGAAGATAGTATTCTAGATAGAAGATAACACACTAGAGAGAGGATAACACTCTAGAGAGAGAGATAACACACTAATAGAGAGAGGATAACACACACTAGAGAGGATAACACTCTAGAGAGAGGATAACACACACTAGAGAGAGGATAAAACACACACCAGAGAGAGGATAACACACTCTAGAGAGGATAACACACTAGAGAGAGGATAACACACACTAGAGAGGATAAAACACACTAGAGAGAGGCTAACACACACTAGAGAGAGGATAACACACACTAGAGAGAGGATAACACACTAGAGAGAGGATAACACTCTAGAGAGAGGATAACACACACTAGAGAGAGGATAACACACTAGAGAGGATAACACTCTAGAGAGAGGATAACACACTAGAGAGAATAACACACACTAGAGAGAGGATAACACACTAGAGAGAGGATAACACTCTAGAGAGAGGATAACACACACTAGAGAGAGAATACCACACACTAGAGAGAGAATACCACACACTAGAGAGAGGATACCACACACTAGAGAGAGGATTACACTCTAGAGAGAGGATAACACACTCTAGAGAGAGGATAACACACTAGAGAGAGGATATCACACACTAGGGAGAGGATAAAACACACTGGAGAGAGAATAACACACACTAGAGAGAGGCTAACACTGAGAGAGAATAACATACACTAGAGAGAGGATAACACACACTAGAGAGAGGATAACACACTAGAGAGAGGATAACACTCTAGAGAGAGGATAACAATCTATGGAGAGGATAACACTCTAGAGAGGATAACACTCTAGAGAGAAGATAGCATTCTAGATAGAAGATAACACACTAGAGAGAGGATAACACTAGAGAGAGGATAACACGCTAGAGAGAGGATAACACACTCTAGAGAGAGGATAACACTCTAGAGAGAGGATACACACTAGAGAGAGGATAACACTCTAGAGAGAATAACACACACTAGAGAGAGGATAACACACACTAGAGAGAATAACACACACTAGAGAGAGGATAACACACTAGAGAGGATAACACTCTAGAGAGAGGATAACACACTCTAGAGAGGATAACACACTAGAGAGAGGATAACACTCTAGAGAGAGGATAACACACTAGAGAGAGGATAACACTCTAGAGAGAATAACACACTAGAGAGAGGATAACACACACTAGAGAGAGGATAACACACACTAGAGAGAGAATAACACACTAGAGAGAGGATAACACTAGAGAGAGGAATAACACACACTAGAGAGAGGATAACACACTAGAGAGAGGATAACACACACTAGAGAGGATAACACACACTAGAGAGAGGATAACACACTAGAGAGAGGATAACACACTAGAGAGAGCACACTAGAGAGAGGATAACACACACTAGAGAGAGGATAACACTCTAGAGAGAGGATAACACTCTAGAGAGGACATTCTAGAGAGGATATACACACACTAGAGAGAGGATAACACACACCAGAGAGAGGATAACACACTCTAGAGAGAGGATAAACACACTAGAGAGGATATCACACACTAGGGAGAGGATAAAACACACTAGAGAGAGGCTAACACACACTAGAGAGAGGATAACACACACTGAGAGAATAACAATCTATGGAGAGGATAACACTCTAGAGAGGATAACACACACTAGAGAGAGGATAACACTCTAGAGAGAGGATAACACACTAGAGAGAGGATAACACACTAGAGAGAGGATAACACACACTAGAGAGAGGATAACACTCTAGAGAGAGGATAACACACTCTAGAGAGAAGATAACACTCTAGAGAGAGGATAACACACTAGAGAGAGGATAACACTAGAGAGGATAACACACACTAGAGAGAGGATAACACACACTAGAGAGAGGATAACACTAGAGAGGATAACACACACTGAGAGAGGATAACACACACTAGAGAGAGGATAACACACTAGAGAGAATAACACACACTAGAGAGAGAGGCTAACACACTAGAGAGAGAATAACACACACTAGAGAGAGGATAACATACACTAGAGAGAGGATAACACTCTAGAGAGAGGATAACACTCTAGAGAGAGGATAACACACTCTAGAGAGAGGATAACACACACTAGAGAGAGGATAACACACACTAGAGAGAGAATACCACACACTAGAGAGAGGATACCACACACTAGAGAGAGGATAACACTCTAGAGAGAGGATAACACACTCTAGAGAGAGAGGATAACACACTAGAGAGAGGATATCACACACTAGGGAGAGGATAAAACACACTGGAGAGAGAATAACACACACTAGAGAGAGGATAACACACACTAGAGAGGATAACACACTAGAGAGAGGATAACACTCTAGAGAGAGGATAACAATCTATGGAGAGGATAACACTCTAGAGAGGATAACACTCTAGAGAGAAGATAGCATTCTAGATAGAAGATAACACACTAGAGAAAGGATAACACCCTAGAGAGAGGATAACACTAATAGAGAGGATAACACACACTAGAGAGGATAACACATTCTAGAGAGAGGATAACACACACTAGAGAGAGGATAACACACACCAGAGAGAGAGGATAACACACTCTAGAGAGAGGATAACACACTAGAGAGAGGATATCACACACTAGAGAGAGGATAAACACACTAGAGAGAGGATAACACACACTAGAGAGAGGATAACACACACTAGAGAGAATAACAATCTAGAGAGAGGATAACACTCTAGAGAGAGGATAACACACACTAGAGATATGATAACACACTCTAGAGAGAGGATAACACACACTAGAGAGAGAATACCACACACTAGAGAGAGAATACCACACACTAGAGAGAGGATACTAGAGAGAGGCACACACTAGAGAGAGGATAACACACACTAGAGAGGATAACACACTACACTCTAGAGAGAGGATAACACACACTAGAGAGGATAACACACTAGAGAGAGGATATCACACACTAGAGAGAGGATAACACACACTAGAGAGAGGATAACACACTAGAGAGATAACACACTAGAGAGGATAACATACACTAGAGAGAGGATAACACACACTAGAGAGAGGAGAGAGGATAACACACACTGAGAGAATAACAATCTATGGAGAGGATAACACTCTAGAGAGAGGATAACACACACTAGAGATATGATAACACTCTAGAGAGAGGATAACACACACTAGAGAGAGAATACCACACACTAGAGAGAGAATACCACACACTAGAGAGAGGATACCACACACTAGAGAGAGGATTACACTCTAGAGAGAGGATAACACACTCTAGAGAGAGGATAACACACTAGAGAGAGGATATCACACACTAGGGAGAGGATAAAACACACTGGAGAGAGAATAACACACACTAGAGAGAGGCTAACACTCGAGAGAGAATAACATACACTAGAGAGAGGATAACACACACTAGAGAGAGGATAACACACACTAGAGAGAGGATAACACACACCAGAGAGAGGATAACACACTCTAGAGAGAGGATAACACACTAGAGAGAGGATATCACACACTAGGGAGAGGATAAAACACACTAGAGAGAGGCTAACACACACTAGAGAGGATAACACACACTGAGAGAATAACAATCTATGGAGAGGATAACACTCTAGAGAGAGGATAACACACACTAGAGATATGATAACACTCTAGAGAGGATAACACACTCTAGAGAGAGGATAACACTCTATTGACAGGATAACACTCTAGAGAGAGGCTAACACTCTAGAGAGAGGATAACACACACTAGAGAGAGAATACCACACACTAGAGAGAGAATACCACACACTAGAGAGAGGATACCACACACTAGAGAGAGGATTACACTCTAGAGAGAGGATAACACACTCTAGAGAGAGGATAACACACTAGAGAGAGGATATCACACACTAGGGAGAGGATAAAACACACTGGAGAGAGAATAACACACACTAGAGAGAGGCTAACACTGAGAGAGAATAGCATACACTAGAGAGAGGATAACACACACTAGAGAGAGGATAACACACTAGAGAGAGGATAACACTCTAGAGAGAGGATAACAATCTATGGAGAGGATAACACTCTAGAGAGGATAACACTCTAGAGAGAAGATAGCATTCTAGATAGAAGATAACACACTAGAGAAAGGATAACACCCTAGAGAGAGGATAACACGCAATAGAGAGAGGATAACACTAGACAGGATAACACTCTAGAGAGAGGATAACACACACTAGAGAGAGGATAACACACACTAGAGAGAGGCTAACACTCGAGAGAGAATAACATACACTAGAGAGAGGATAACACACACTAGAGAGAGGATAACACACACAAGAGAAAGGATAACACACTCTAGAGAGAGGATAAAACACTAGAGAGAGGATATCACACACTAGGGAGAGGATAAAACACACTAGAGAGAGGCTAACACTCTAGAGAGAGAGAATAACATACACTAGAGAGAGGATAACATACACTAGAGAGAGGATAACACACACTAGAGAGAGGATAAAACACACTAGAGAGAGAATAACACACACTAGAGAGAGGCTAACACTCTAGAGAGAGAAGAACATACACTAGAGAGAGGATAACACACACTAGAGAGAGGATAACACACACTAGAGAGAGGATAACACATTCTAGAGAGAGGATAACACACACTAGAGAGAGGATAACACTCTAGAGAGGATAACACTCTAGAGAGAGGATAACACATTCTAGAGAGAGGATAACACACACTAGAGAGAGGATAACACACACCAGAGAGAGGATAACACACTCTAGAGAGAGGATAACACACTAGAGAGAGGATATCACACACTAGGGAGAGGATAAAACACACTAGAGAGAGGCTAACACACACTAGAGAGAGAGAGGATAACACACACTCGAGAGAATAACAATCTATGGAGAGGATAACACTCTAGAGAGAGGATAACACACACTAGAGATATGATAACACTCTAGAGAGAGGATAACACACTCTAGAGAGAGGATAACACTCTATTGACAGGATAACACTCTAGAGAGAGGCTAAAACTCTAGAGAGAGAATACCACACACTAGAGAGAGGATACCACACACTAGAGAGAGGATTACACTCTAGAGAGAGGATAACACACTCTAGAGAGAGGATAACACACTAGAGAGAGGATATCACACACTAGGGAGAGGATAAAACACACTGGAGAGAGAATAACACACACTAGAGAGAGGCTAACACACACTAGAGAGAGGATAACACACTAGAGAGAGGATAACACTCTAGAGAGAGGATAACAATCTATGGAGAGGATAACACTCTAGAGAGGATAACACTCTAGAGAGAAGATAGCATTCTAGATAGAAGATAACACACTAGAGAAAGGATAACACCCTAGAGAGAGGATAACACGCAATAGAGAGAGGATAACACACACTAGAGAGATGATAACACATTCTAGAGAGAGGATAACACACACTAGAGAGAGGATAACACACACCAGAGAGAGGATAACACACTCTAGAGAGAGGATAACACACTAGAGAGAGGATATCACACACTAGGGAGAGGATAAAACACACTAGAGAGAGGCTAACACACACTAGAGAGAGGATAACACACACTCGAGAGAATAACAATCTATGGAGAGGATAACACTCTAGAGAGAGGATAACACACACTAGAGATATGATAACACTCTAGAGAGAGGATAACACACACTAGAGAGAGAATACCACACACTAGAGAGAGAATACCACACACTAGAGAGAGGATACCACACACTAGAGAGAGGATTACACTCTAGAGAGAGGATAACACACTCTAGAGAGAGGATAACACACTAGAGAGAGGATATCACACACTAGGGAGAGGATAAAACACACTGGAGAGAGAATAACACACACTAGAGAGAGGCTAACACTCGAGAGAGAATAACATACACTAGAGAGAGGATAACACACACTAGAGAGAGGATAACACACTAGAGAGAGGATAACACACACTCGAGAGAATAACAATCTATGGAGAGGATAACACTCTAGAGAGAGGATAACACACACTAGAGATATGATAACACTCTAGAGAGAGGATAACACACACTAGAGAGAGAATACCACACACTAGAGAGAGAATACCACACACTAGAGAGAGGATACCACACACTAGAGAGAGGATTACACTCTAGAGAGAGGATAACACACTCTAGAGAGAGGATAACACACTAGAGAGAGGATATCACACACTAGGGAGAGGATAAAACACACTGGAGAGAGAATAACACACACTAGAGAGAGGCTAACACTCGAGAGAGAATAACATACACTAGAGAGAGGATAACACACACTAGAGAGAGGATAACACACACTAGAGAGAGGATAACACACTAGAGAGAGGATAACACTCTAGAGAGAGGATAACAATCTATGGAGAGGATAACACTCTAGAGAGGATAACACTCTAGAGAGAAGATAGCATTCTAGATAGAAGATAACACACTAGAGAAAGGATAACACCTAGAGAGAGGATAACACACTCTAGAGAGAGGATAACACACTAGACAGGATAACACTCTAGAGAGAGGATAACACACACTAGAGAGAGGATAAAACACTCTAGAGAGAATAACACACACTCGAGAGAATAACAATCTATGGAGAGGATAACACTCTAGAGAGAGGATAACACACACTAGAGATGATAACACTCTAGAGAGAGGATAACACACTCTAGAGAGAGGATAACACTCTAGAGACAGGATAACACTCTAGAGAGGCTAAAACTCTAGAGAGAGAATACCACACACTAGAGAGGATAACACACACTAGAGAGAGGATTACACTCTAGAGAGAGGATAACACACTCTAGAGAGAGGATAACACACTAGAGAGGATATCACACACTAGGGAGAGGATAAAACACACTGGAGAGAATAACACACACACTAGAGAGAGGCTAACACACACTAGAGAGAGAGGATAACACACTAGAGAGGATAACACTCTAGAGAGAGGATAACAATCTATGGAGAGGATAACACTCTAGAGAGGATAACACACTAGAGAGAGGCTAACACTCTAGAGAGAATAACACACACTAGAGAGAGGATAACACACACTAGAGAGAGGATAACACACTAGAGAGAGGATAACACACACTCTAGAGAGAGGATAACACACTAGAGAGAGGATAACACACACTAGAGAGAGGATAACACACTAGAGAGAGGATAACACTCTAGAGAGAGGATAACATACACTAGAGAGAGGATAACACTCTAGAGAGGATAACACTCTAGAGAGAGGATAACACACTAGGAGAGAGGATAACACACTAGAGAGAGGCTAACACACTAGAGAGAGGATAACACACACTAGAGAGAGATAACACACACTAGAGAGAGATAACACACTCTAGAGAGGATAACATGCTTACACTAGAGAGAGGATAACACACACTAGAGAGGATAACACACTAGAGAGAGAATAACACACACTCTAGAGAGAGGATAACATACACTAGAGAGAGGATAACACACACTAGAGAGAGGATAACACACACTAGAGAGGATATAACACTCTAGAGAGAGGATAACACTCTAGAGAGAGGATAACACACACTAGAGAGAGGAGAGAGGATAACACACTACTAGAGAGAGGATAACACTCTAGAGAGGATAACACACACTAGAGGAGAGATAAAACACACTAGAGAGAGATACACACACACTAGAGAGAGGATAACACTACACTGAGAGAGGATAACACACACACTAGAGAGAGGATAACACACACTAGAGAGAGGATAACACACACTAGAGAGAGTGATAACACACTAGAGAGAGGATAACACACTAGAGGCTAACACTGAGAGAGAATAACATACACTAGAGAGGATAAATACACACTAGAGAGAGTGATAACACACTAGAGAGAGGATAACACTCAGAGAGAGGATAACAACTTATGAGAGGATAACACACTCTAGAGAGAGGATAACAACACTAGAGAGAAGACACATTCTAGAGAGAAGATAACACACTAGAGAGAGGATAACACCAGAGAGAGGATAACACTCTGAGAGAGAGGATAACACACTAGAGAGAGGCTAACACTCTAGAGAGAGGATAACACACACTAGAGAGGATAAAACACTAGAGAATAACACACACTAGAGAGAGGATAACACTAGAGAGAGGATAACATACACTAGAGAGAGGATAACACACTCTAGAGAGAGGATAACACACTAGAGAGAGGATAACACTCTAGGGAGAGGATAACACTCTAGAGAGAGGATATAACACTCTAGAGAGAGGATAACACTCTACTAGAGAGAGGATGTAACACTCTAGAGAGAGGATAACACACACTAGAGAGAGAGGATACCACACACTAGAGAGAATACCACACACTAACATGAGGAGAGGATACACACTAGAGAGAGCACACACTAGAGAGAGAGGATAACACACACTGAGAGAGACTAGAGAGAGAATACCACACACTAGAGAGGATAACACATTCACTAGAGAGAGTGATAACACACACACACTTAGAGAGAGGATAACTAGGGAGAGAGGATACACAGAGAGAGGATACACTAGAGAGGATAACATACACTAGAGAGAGGATAACATGCTAGAGAGGATAACACACACTAGACAGATATAACATCTAGAGAGAGAGGATAACACACACTAGAGAGGAGGCTAACACACACACTGTGAGAGGATACACACACTAGGAGAGAGGATATACACTAGAGGATAACACACACTGGAGAGAGGATAACACAGCTAGAGAGAGGCACACTAGAGAGAGAGAGAGGATAACAACACAGAGAGAGGATAACACACTAGAGAGAGGAACACACTACTAGAGAGAGACGAATAACATACACTAGCACACTAGAGAGAGACTATACACACACTAGAGAGAGGATAAACACTCTAGAGAGGATAAATATACACACACTAGAGAGAGGACACAGAGATACTGATGCATGCTAGAGGATAGAGGATACTAGAGAGGATAAACTACACACTAGGAGAGAGATAACACTAGAGAGAGGATAACACTCTAGAGAGGATAACACACACTAGAGAGAGGATAACACATTCTAGAGAGAGGATAACACACACTAGAGAGAGGATAACACACACCAGAGAGAGGATAACACACTCTAGAGAGAGGATAACACACTAGAGAGAGGATATCACACACTAGGGAGAGGATAAAACACACTAGAGAGAGGCTAACACACACTAGAGAGAGGATAACACACACTCGAGAGAATAACAATCTATGGAGAGGATAACACTCTAGAGAGAGGATAACACACACTAGAGATATGATAACACTCTAGAGAGAGGATAACACACACTAGAGAGAGAATACCACACACTAGAGAGAGAATACCACACACTAGAGAGAGGATACCACACACTAGAGAGAGGATTACACTCTAGAGAGAGGATAACACACTCTAGAGAGAGGATAACACACTAGAGAGGATATCACACACTAGGGAGAGGATAAAACACACTGGAGAGAGAATAACACACACTAGAGAGAGGCTAACACTCAGAGAATAACATACACTAGAGAGAGGATAACACACACTAGAGAGAGGATAACACACTAGAGAGAGGATAACACACACTCGAGAGAATAACAATCTATGGAGAGGATAACACTCTAGAGAGAGGATAACACACACTAGAGATATGATAACACTCTAGAGAGAGGATAACACACACTAGAGAGAGAATACCACACACTAGAGAGAGAATACCACACACTAGAGAGAGGATACCACACACTAGAGAGAGGATTACACTCTAGAGAGAGGATAACACACTCTAGAGAGAGGATAACACACTAGAGAGAGGATATCACACACTAGGGAGAGGATAAAACACACTGGAGAGAGAATAACACACACTAGAGAGAGGCTAACACTGAGAGAGAATAACATACACTAGAGAGAGGATAACACACACTAGAGAGGATAACACACACTAGAGAGAGGATAACACACTAGAGAGGATAACACTCTAGAGAGAGGATAACAATCTATGGAGAGGATAACACTCTAGAGAGGATAACACTCTAGAGAGAAGATAGCATTCTAGATAGAAGATAACACACTAGAGAAAGGATAACACCCTAGAGAGGATAACACACAATAGAGAGAGGATAACACTAGACAGGATAACACTCTAGAGAGAGGATAACACACACTAGAGAGAGGATAAAACACTCTAGAGAGAATAACACACACTAGAGAGAGGCTAACACTCGAGAGAGAATAACATACACTAGAGAGAGGATAACACACACTAGAGAGAGGATAACACACTAGAGAGAGGATAACACTCTAGAGAGAGGATAACACTCTAGAGAGAGGATAACACACTCTAGAGAGAGGATAACATACACTAGAGAGAGAATACCACACACTAGAGAGAGGATAACACACACTAGAGAGAGGATAACACACACAAGAGAGGATAACACACTCTAGTAGAGGATAAACACACTAGAGAGAGGATATCACACACTAGAGAGAGGATAAAACACACTAGAGAGAGGCTAACACTCTAGAGAGAGAATAACATACACTAGAGAGAGGATAACATACACTAGAGAGAGGATAACACACACTAGAGAGAGAATAACACACACTAGAGAGAGGCTAACACTCTAGAGAGAGAATAACATACACTAGAGAGAGGATAACACACACTAGAGAGAGGATAACACACACTAGAGAGAGGATAACACATTCTAGAGAGAGGATAACACACACTAGGGAGAGGATAAAACACACTGGAGAGAGAATAACACACACTAGAGAGAGGCTAACACTCGAGAGAGAATAACATACACTAGAGAGGATAACACACACTAGAGAGAGGATAACACACTAGAGAGAGGATAACACTCTAGAGAGGATAACACACTATGGAGAGGATAACACTCTAGAGAGGATAACACTCTAGAGAGAAGATAGCATTCTAGATAGAAGATAACACACTAGAGAAAGGATAACACACTAGAGAGAGGATAACACACACTAGAGAGAGGATAACACACACTAGAGAGAGGATAACACACACTAGAGAGAGGATAACACACACTAGAGAGAGGATAACACACACCAGAGAGAGGATAACACACTCTAGAGAGAGGATAACACACTAGAGAGAGGATATCACACACTAGGGAGAGGATAAAACACACTAGAGAGAGGCTAACACACACTAGAGAGAGGATAACACACACTCGAGAGAATAACAATCTATGGAGAGGATAACACTCTAGAGAGAGGATAACACACACTAGAGATAGGATAACACTCTAGAGAGAGGATAACACACTCTAGAGAGGATAACACTATTGACAGGATAACACTCTAGAGAGAGGCTAACACTCTAGAGAGAGGATAACACACACTAGAGAGAGGATACCACACACTAGAGAGAGAATACCACACACTAGAGAGAGGATACCACACACTAGAGAGAGGATAACACACACTAGAGAGAGGATAACACATTCTAGAGAGAGGATAACACACACTAGGGAGAGGATAAAACACACTGGAGAGAGAATAACACACACTAGAGAGAGGCTAACACTCGAGAGAGAATAACATACACTAGAGAGAGGATAACACACACTAGAGAGAGGATAACACACTAGAGAGAGGATAACACTCTAGAGAGAGGATAACAATCTATGGAGAGGATAACACTCTAGAGAGGATAACACTCTAGAGAGAAGATAGCATTCTAGATAGAAGATAACACACTAGAGAAAGGATAACACCCTAGAGAGGATAACACACACTAGAGAGAGGATAACACACACTAGAGAGAGGATAACACATTCTAGAGAGGATAACACACACTAGAGAGAGGATAACACACACCAGAGAGAGGATAACACACTCTAGAGAGAGGATAACACACTAGAGAGAGGATATCACACACTAGAGAGAGGATAAAACACACTAGAGAGAGGCTAACACACACTAGAGAGAGGATAACACACACTCGAGAGAATAACAATCTATGGAGAGGATAACACTCTAGAGAGAGGATAACACACACTAGAGATATGATAACACTCTAGAGAGAGGATAACACACTCTAGAGAGAGGATAACACTCTATTGACAGGATAACACTCTAGAGAGAGGCTAACACTCTAGAGAGAGGATAACACACACTAGAGAGAATACCACACACTAGAGAAAGAATACCACACACTAGAGAGAGGATACCACACACTAGAGAGAGGATAACACGCAATAGAGAGAGGATAACACACACTAGAGAGAGGATAACACATTCTAGAGAGAGGATAACACACACTAGAGAGAGGATAACACACACCAGAGAGAGGATAACACACTCTAGAGAGAGGATAACACACTAGAGAGAGGATATCACACACTAGGGAGAGGATAAAACACACTAGAGAGAGGCTAACACACACTAGAGAGAGGATAACACACACTCGAGAGAATAACAATCTATGGAGAGGATAACACTCTAGAGAGAGGATAACACACACTAGAGATATGATAACACTCTAGAGAGAGGATAACACTCTAGAGAGAGGATAACACTCTATTGACAGGATAACACTCTAGAGAGAGGCTAACACTCTAGAGAGAGGATAACACACACTAGAGAGAGAATACCACACACTAGAGAGAGGATAACACACTAGAGAGAGGATAACACTCTAGAGAGAGGATAACACTCTAGAGAGAGGATAACACACTCTAGAGAGAGGATAACACTCTATTGACAGGATAACACTCTAGAGAGAGGCTAACACTCTAGAGAGAGGATAACACACACTAGAGAGAGAATACCACACACTAGAGAGAGAATACCACACACTAGAGAGAGGATACCACACACTAGAGAGAGGATTACACTCTAGAGAGAGGATAACACACTCTAGAGAGAGGATAACACACTAGAGAGAGGATATCACACACTAGGGAGAGGATAAAACACACTGGAGAGAGAATAACACACACTAGAGAGAGGCTAACACTCAAGAGAGAATAACATACACTAGAGAGAGGATAACACACACTAGAGAGAGGATAACACACTAGAGAGAGGATAACACTCTAGAGAGAGGATAACAATCTATGGAGAGGATAACACTCTAGAGAGGATAACACTCTAGAGAGAAGATAGCATTCTAGATAGAAGATAACACACTAGAGAAAGGATAACACCCTAGAGAGAGGATAACACGCAATAGAGAGAGGATAACACTAGACAGGATAACACTCTAGAGAGAGGATAACACACACTAGAGAGAGGATAAAACACTCTAGAGAGAATAACACACACTAGAGAGAGGCTAACACTCGAGAGAGAATAACATACACTAGAGAGAGGATAACACACACTAGAGAGAGGATAACACACTAGAGAGAGGATAACACTCTAGAGAGAGGATAACACTCTAGAGAGAGGATAACACACTCTAGAGAGAGGATAACACTCTATTGACAGGATAACACTCTAGAGAGAGGCTAACACTCTAGAGAGAGGATAACACACACTAGAGAGAGAATACCACACACTAGAGAGAGAATACCACACACTAGAGAGAGGATACCACACACTAGAGAGAGGATTACACTCTAGAGAGAGGATAACACACTCTAGAGAGAGGATAACACACTAGAGAGAGGATATCACACACTAGGGAGAGGATAAAACACACTGGAGAGAGAATAACACACACTAGAGAGAGGCTAACACTCGAGAGAGAATAGCATACACTAGAGAGAGGATAACACACACTAGAGAGGATAACACACTAGAGAGAGGATAACACTCTAGAGAGAGGATAACAATCTATGGAGAGGATAACACTCTAGAGAGGATAACACTCTAGAGAGAAGATAGCATTCTAGATAGAAGATAACACACTAGAGAAAGGATAACACCCTAGAGAGAGGATAACACGCAATAGAGAGAGGATAACACTAGACAGGATAACACTCTAGAGAGAGGATAACACACACTAGAGAGAGGATAACACACACACTAGAGAGGCTAACACTGAGAGAGAATAACATACACTAGAGAGAGGATAACACACACTAGAGAGAGGATAACACACACAAGAGAAAGGATAACACACTCTAGAGAGAGGATAAAACACTAGAGAGAGGATATCACACACTAGGGAGAGGATAAAACACACTAGAGAGAGGCTAACACTCTAGAGAGAGAATAACATACACAAGAGAGAGGATAACATACACTAGAGAGAGGATAACACACACTAGAGAGTGGATAAAACACACTAGAGAGAGAATAACACACACTAGAGAGAGGCTAACACTCTAGAGAGAGAAGAACATACACTAGAGAGAGGATAACACACACTAGAGAGAGGATAACACACACTAGAGAGAGGATAACACATTCTAGAGAGAGGATAACACACACTAGAGAGAGGATAACACTCTAGAGAGGATAACACTCTAGAGAGAGGATAACACATTCTAGAGAGAGGATAACACACACTAGAGAGAGGATAACACACACCAGAGAGAGGATAACACACTCTAGAGAGAGGATAACACACTAGAGAGAGGATATCACACACTAGGGAGAGGATAAAACACACTAGAGAGAGGCTAACACACACTAGAGAGAGGATAACACACACTAGAGAGAGAATAACAATCTATGGAGAGGATAACACTCTAGAGAGAGGATAACACACACTAGAGATATGATAACACTCTAGAGAGAGGATAACACACTCTAGAGAGAGGATAACACTCTATTGACAGGATAACACTCTAGAGAGAGGCTAACACTCTAGAGAGAGGATAACACACACTAGAGAGAGAATACCACACACTAGAGAGAGAATACCACACACTAGAGAGAGGATACCACACACTAGAGAGAGGATAACACACACTCGAGAGAATAACAATCTATGGAGAGGATAACACTCTAGAGAGAGGATAACACACACTAGAGAGGATAACACTCTAGAGAGAGGATAACACACTCTAGAGAGAGGATAACACTCTATTGACAGGATAACACTCTAGAGAGAGGCTAAAACTCTAGAGAGAGGATAACACACACTAGAGAGAGAATAAAACACACTAGAGAGAGAATACCACACACTAGAGAGAGGATACCACACACTAGAGAGAGGATTACACTCTAGAGAGGATAACACACTCTAGAGAGAGGATAACACACTAGAGAGAGGATATCACACACTAGGGAGAGGATAAAACACACTGGAGAGAGAATAACACACACTAGAGAGAGGCTAACACACACTAGAGAGAGGATAACACACTAGAGAGAGGATAACACTCTAGAGAGAGGATAACAATCTATGGAGAGGATAACACTCTAGAGAGGATAACACTCTAGAGAGAAGGATAGCATTCTCTAGAGAGAAGATAACACACTAGAGAGAGGATAACACCCTAGAGAGAGGATAACACACTAGAGAGGATAACACACACTAGAGAGGATAACACATTCTAGAGAGAGGATAACACACACTAGAGAGAGGATAACACACACTAGAGAGAGGATAACACACTCTAGAGAGAGGATAACACACTAGAGAGGATATCACACACTAGAGAGAGGATAAAACACACTAGAGAGAGGCTAACACACACTAGAGAGAGGATAACACACTAGAGAGAATAACAATCTATGGAGAGGATAACACTCTAGAGAGAGGATAACACACACTAGAGAGGATAACACTCTAGAGAGAGGATAACACACACTAGAGAGAGAATACCACACACTAGAGAGAGGATACCACACACTAGAGAGAGGATACCACACACTAGAGAGAGGATTACACTCTAGAGAGAGGATAACACACTCTAGAGAGAGGATAACACACTAGAGAGAGGATATCACACACTAGGGAGAGGATAAAACACACTGGAGAGAGAATAACACACACTAGAGAGAGGCTAACACTCGAGAGAGAATAACATACACTAGAGAGAGGATAACACACACTAGAGAGAGGATAACACACTAGAGAGAGGATAACACTCTAGAGAGAGGATAACAATCTATGGAGAGGATAACACTCTAGAGAGGATAACACTCTAGAGAGAAGATAGCATTCTAGATAGAAGATAACACACTAGAGAAAGGATAACACCTAGAGAGAGGATAACACACTAGAGAGAGGATAACACTAGACAGGATAACACTCTAGAGAGGATAACACACACTAGAGAGAGGATAAAACACTCTAGAGAGAATAACACACACTAGAGAGAGGCTAACACTCGAGAGAGAATAACATACACTAGAGAGAGGATAACACACACTAGAGAGAGGATAACACACTAGAGAGAGGATAACACTCTAGAGAGAGGATAACACACTCTAGAGAGGATAACACACTCTAGAGAGAGGATAACACACACTAGAGATATGATAACACTCTAGAGAGAGGATAACACACTCTAGAGAGAGGATAACACTCTATTGACAGGATAACACTCTAGAGAGAGGCTAACACTCTAGAGAGAGGATAACACACACTAGAGAGAGAATACCACACACTAGAGAGAGGATTACACTCTAGAGAGAGGATAACACACTCTAGAGAGAGGATAACACACTAGAGAGAGGATATCACACACTAGGGAGAGGATAAAACACACTGGAGAGAGAATAACACACACTAGAGAGAGGCTAACACTCGAGAGAGAATAACATACACTAGAGAGAGGATAACACACACTAGAGAGAGGATAACACACTAGAGAGAGGATAACACTCTAGAGAGAGGATAACAATCTATGGAGAGGATAACACTCTAGAGAGGATAACACTCTAGAGAGAAGATAGCATTCTAGATAGAAGATAACACACTAGAGAAAGGATAACACCCTAGAGAGAGGATAACACGCAATAGAGAGAGGATAACACTAGACAGGATAACACTCTAGAGAGAGGATAACACACACTAGAGAGAGGATAAAACACTCTAGAGAGAATAACACACACTAGAGAGAGGCTAACACACTAGAGAGAGAATAACATACACTAGAGAGAGGATAGCACACACTAGAGAGGATAACACACTAGAGAGAGGATAACACTCTAGAGAGAGGATAACACTCTAGAGAGAGGATAACACACTCTAGAGAGAGGATAACATACACTAGAGAGAGGATAACACTCTAGAGAGAGGATAACACTCTAGAGAGAGGATAAAACACACTAGAGAGAGGCTAACACACACTAGAGAGAGGATAACACACACTAGAGAGAATAACAATCTATGGAGAGGATAACACTCTAGAGAGAGGATAACACACACTAGAGATATGATAACACTCTAGAGAGAGGATAACACACTCTAGAGAGAGGATAACACTCTATTGACAGGATAACACTCTAGAGAGAGGCTAACACACTAGAGAGGATAACACACACTAGAGAGAGAATACCACACACTAGAGAAAGAATACCACACACTAGAGAGAGGATACCACACACTAGAGAGAGGATAACACGCAATAGAGAGAGGATAACACACACTAGAGAGAGGATAACACATTCTAGAGAGAGGATAACACACACTAGAGAGAGGATAACACACACCAGAGAGAGGATAACACACTCTAGAGAGAGGATAACACACTAGAGAGAGGATATCACACACTAGGGAGAGGATAAAACACACTAGAGAGAGGCTAACACACACTAGAGAGAGGATAACACACACTCGAGAGAATAACAATCTATGGAGAGGATAACACTCTAGAGAGAGGATAACACACACTAGAGATATGATAACACTCTAGAGAGAGGATAACACACTAGAGAGAGGATAACACTCTATTGAGAGGATAACACACTCTAGAGAGAGGCTAACACACACTAGAGAGAGGATAACACACACTAGAGAGAGAATACCACACACTAGAGAGAGGATAACACACTAGAGAGGATAACACTCTAGAGAGAGGATAACACTCTAGAGAGAGGATAACACACTCTAGAGAGAGGATAACACTCTATTGACAGGATAACACTCTAGAGAGAGGATAACACTCTAGAGAGAGGATAACACACACTAGAGAGAATACCACACACTAGAGAGAATAACACACACTAGAGAGAGGATACCACACACTAGAGAGAGGATTACACTCTAGAGAGGATAACACACTCTAGAGAGAGGATAACACACTAGAGAGAGGATATCACACACTAGGAGAGGATAAAACACACTAGAGAGAGAATAACACACACTAGAGAGAGGCTAACACACTAGAGAGAGAATAACATACACTAGAGAGAGGATAACACACACTAGAGAGAGGATAACACACACTAGAGGATAACACTCTAGAGAGGATAACACACACTAGAGAGAGGATAACACTCTAGAGAGGATAACACTCTAGAGAGAAGATAGCATTCTAGATAGAAGATAACACACTAGAGAAAGGATAACACACACTAGAGAGAGGATAACACACTAGAGAGAGGATAACACACACTAGAGAGGATAACACTCTAGAGAGAGGATAACACACACTAGAGAGAGGATAAAACACTCTAGAGAGAATAACACACACTAGAGAGAGGCTAACACACTAGAGAGAGAATAACATACACTAGAGAGAGGATAACACACACTAGAGAGAGGATAACACACACTAGAGAGGATAACACTCTAGAGAGAGGATAACACTCTAGAGAGAGGATAACACACTCTAGAGAGAGGATAACACTCTATTGACAGGATAACACTCTAGAGAGGATAACACTCTAGAGAGAGGATAACACACACTAGAGAGAGAATACCACACACTAGAGAGAGAATACCACACACTAGAGAGGATACCACACACTAGAGAGAGGATTACACTCTAGAGAGGATAACACACTCTAGAGAGAGGATAACACACTAGAGAGAGGATATCACACACTAGGGAGAGGATAAAACACACTGGAGAGGATAACACACACTAGAGAGAGGCTAACACTCTAGAGAGAATAGCATACACTAGAGAGAGGATAACACACACTAGAGAGGATAACACACTAGAGAGAGGATAACACTCTAGAGAGAGGATAACAATCTATGGAGAGGATAACACTCTAGAGAGGATAACACTCTAGAGAGAAGATAGCATTCTAGATATGAGAGATAACACACTAGAGAGAGGATAACACCCTAGAGAGAGGATAACACTCTAGAGAGAGGATAACACTAGACAGGATAACACTCTAGAGAGAGGATAACACACACTAGAGAGAGGATAACACACACTAGAGAGAGGCTAACACTCTAGAGAGAGAATAACATACACTAGAGAGGATAACACACACTAGAGAGAGGATAACACACACAAGAGAAAGGATAACACACTCTAGAGAGGATAAAACACTAGAGAGAGGATATCACACACTAGGGAGAGGATAAAACACACTAGAGAGAGGCTAACACTCTAGAGAGAGAATAACATACACTAGAGAGAGGATAACATACACTAGAGAGAGGATAACACACACTAGAGAGGATAAAACACACTAGAGAGAGAATAACACACACTAGAGAGAGGCTAACACTCTAGAGAGAGAATAACATACACTAGAGAGAGGATAACACACACTAGAGAGAGGATAACACACACTAGAGAGAGGATAACACATTCTAGAGAGAGGATAACACACACTAGAGAGAGGATAACACTCTAGAGAGGATAACACTCTAGAGAGAGGATAACACACATTCTAGAGAGAGAGGATAACACACACTAGAGAGAGGATAACACACACCAGAGAGAGGATAACACACTCTAGAGAGAGGATAACACACTAGAGAGAGGATATCACACACTAGAGAGAGAGGATAAAACACACTAGAGAGAGGATAACACACACTAGAGAGAGGATAACACACTAGAGAGAATAACACACTAGAGAGAGGATAACACACACTAGAGAGAGGATAACACACACTAGAGAGAGGATAACACTCTAGAGAGAGGATAACACACTCTAGAGAGAGGATAACACTCTAGAGAGAGGATAACACTCTAGAGAGAGGATAACACACTCTAGAGAGAGGATAACACACACTAGAGAGAGAGATACACACACTAGAGAGAGAATACCACACACTAGAGAGGATACCACACTAGAGAGAGGATAACACACTAGAGAGAGGATAACACACACTAGAGAGAGGATAACACACTAGAGAGGATATCACACACTAGGGAGAGGATAACACACTAGAGAGAGAATAACACACACTAGAGAGGATAACACACACTAGAGAGAGGATAACACACTAGAGAGAGGATAACACTCTAGAGAGGATAACACTCTAGAGAGAAGATAGCATTCTAGATAGAAGATAACACACTAGAGAGAGGATAACACACTAGAGAGAGGATAACACACACTAGAGAGGATAACACACACTAGAGAGAGGATAACACATTCTAGAGAGAGGATAACACACACTAGAGAGGATAACACACACCAGAGAGAGGATAACACACTCTAGAGAGGATAACACACTAGAGAGAGGATATCACACACTAGAGAGGATAAAACACACTAGAGAGAGGATAACACACACTAGAGAGGATAACACACACTAGAGAGAATAACAATCTATGGAGAGGATAACACTCTAGAGAGAGGATAACACACACTAGAGAGAGGATAACACTCTAGAGAGAGGATAACACACTAGAGAGAGAATAACACACACTAGAGAGAGGATACACACACTAGAGAGAGGATACACACACTAGAGAGAGGATAACACACTAGAGAGAGGATAACACACTCTAGAGAGGATAACACACTAGAGAGAGGATAACACACTAGAGTGAGGATAACACACACTAGAGAGAGGATAACACACACTAGAGAGAGGATAACACTCGAGAGAGAATACCACACACTAGAGAGAGGATAACACACACTAGAGAGAGGATAACACACTAGAGAGAGGATAACACTCTAGAGAGAGGATAACAATCTATGGAGAGGATAACACACTAGAGAGGATAACACTCTAGAGAGAAGATAGCATTCTAGAGAGAAGATAACACACTAGAGAAAGGATAACACACTAGAGAGAGAGGATAACACACACTAGAGAGGATAACACTAGAGAGAGGATAACACTCTAGAGAGGATAACACACACTAGAGAGAGAGGATAAAACACTCTAGAGAGAATAACACACACTAGAGAGAGGCTAACACTCTAGAGAGAGGATAACATACACTAGAGAGAGGATAACACACACTAGAGAGAGGATAACACACTAGAGAGGATAACACTCTAGAGAGAGGATAACACTCTAGAGAGAGGATAACACACTCTAGAGAGAGGATAACACACACTAGAGAGAGGATAACACTCTAGAGAGAGGATAACACTCTAGAGAGGATAACACTCTATTGACAGGATAACACTCTAGAGAGAGGCTAACACACTAGAGAGAGGATAACACACACTAGAGAGAGAATACCACACACTAGAGAGAGGATTACACTCTAGAGAGGATAACACACTCTAGAGAGGATAACACACTAGAGAGAGGATATCACACACTAGGGAGAGGATAAAACACACTGGAGAGAGAATAACACACACTAGAGAGAGGCTAACACTGAGAGAGAATAACATACACTAGAGAGAGGATAACACACACTAGAGAGAGGATAACACACTAGAGAGAGGATAACACTCTAGAGAGAGGATAACAATCTATGGAGAGGATAACACTCTAGAGAGGATAACACTCTAGAGAGAAGATAGCATTCTAGATAGAAGATAACACACTAGAGAAAGGATAACACCCTAGAGAGAGGATAACACACAATAGAGAGAGGATAACACTAGACAGGATAACACTCTAGAGAGAGGATAACACACACTAGAGAGAGGATAAAACACTCTAGAGAGAATAACACACACTAGAGAGAGGATATCACACACTAGAGAGAGGATAACATACACTAGAGAGAGGATAACACACACTAGAGAGAGGATAACACACTAGAGAGAGGATAACACTCTAGAGAGAGGATAACACTCTAGAGAGAGGATAACACACTCTAGAGAGAGGATAACATACACTAGAGAGAGGATAACACTCTAGAGAGAGGATAACACTCTAGAGAGAGGATAACACTCTATTGACAGGATAACACTCTAGAGAGAGGCTAACACTCTAGAGAGAGGATAACACACACTAGAGAGAGAATACCACACACTAGAGAGAATACCACACACTAGAGAGAGGATAACACACACTAGAGAGAGGATAACACACACAAGAGAAAGGATAACACACTCTAGTAGAGGATAAAACACTAGAGAGGATATCACACACTAGGAGAGGATAAAACACACTAGACAGAGGCTAACACTCTAGAGAGAGATAACATACACTAGAGAGAGGATAACACACACTAGAGAGAGGATAACACACACTAGAGAGAGAATAACACACACTAGAGAGAGGCTAACACTCTAGAGAGAATAACATACACACTAGAGAGGATAACACACACTAGAGAGAGGATAACACACACTAGAGAGAGGATAACACACTAGAGAGGATAACACACACTAGAGAGGATAAAACACACTGGAGAGAGGATAACACACACTAGAGAGAGGCTAACACTCTAGAGAGGATAACACACACTAGAGAGAGGATAACACACACTAGAGAGAGGATAACACACTAGAGAGGATAACACTCTAGAGAGAGGATAACACACTATGGAGAGGATAACACTCTAGAGAGGATAACACTCTAGAGAGAAGATAGCATTCTAGAGAGAAGATAACACACTAGAGAGAGGATAACACACACTAGAGAGAGGATAACACGCAATAGAGAGAGGATAACACACACTAGAGAGAGGATAACACATTCTAGAGAGAGGATAACACACACTAGAGAGAGGATAAAACACTCTAGAGAGAATAACACACACTAGAGAGAGGCTAACACTCGAGAGAGAATAACACACACTAGAGAGAGGATAACACACACTAGAGAGAGGATAACACACTAGAGAGAGGATAACACTCTAGAGAGAGGATAACACTCTAGAGAGAGGATAACACACTCTAGAGAGAGGATAACATACACTAGAGAGAGGATAACACTCTAGAGAGAGGATAACACTCTAGAGAGAGGATAACACTCTATTGACAGGATAACACACTAGAGAGAGGCTAACACTCTAGAGAGAGGATAACACACACTAGAGAGAGAATACCACACACTAGAGAGAGAATACCACACACTAGAGAGAGGATAACACACACTAGAGAGAGGATACCACACACAAGAGAAAGGATAACACACTCTAGAGAGAGGATAAAACACTAGAGAGAGGATATCACACACTAGGGAGAGGATAAAACACACTAGAGAGAGGCTAACACTCTAGAGAGAGAATAACATACACTAGAGAGAGGATAACATACACTAGAGAGAGGATAACACACACTAGAGAGAGGATAACACACACTAGAGAGAGGCTAACACTCTAGAGAGAGAATAACATACACTAGAGAGAGGATAACACACACTAGAGAGAGGATAACACACACTAGAGAGAGGATAACACTCTAGAGAGGATAACACACTAGAGAGAGGATAACACTCTAGAGAGGATAACACTCTAGAGAGAGGATAACACATTCTAGAGAGGATAACACACACTAGAGAGAGGATAACACACACCAGAGAGAGGATAACACACTCTAGAGAGGATAACACACTAGAGAGAGGATATCACACACTAGAGAGGATAAAACACACTGAGAGAGAATAACACACACTAGAGAGAGGCTAACACTCGAGAGAGAATAACATACACTAGAGAGAGGATAACACACACTAGAGAGGATAACACACTAGAGAGAGGATAACACTCTAGAGAGAGGATAACAATCTAGAGAGAGGATAACACTCTAGAGAGGATAACACACACTAGAGAGAGGATAACACTCTAGAGAGAGGATAACACTCTAGAGAGGATAACACACACTAGAGAGAGGATAACACACTAGAGAGAGGATAACACACTCTAGAGAGAGGATAACACTCTATTGACAGGATAACACTCTAGAGAGAGGATAACACTCTAGAGAGGATAACACACACTAGAGAGAGAATACCACACACTAGAGAGAGAGAATACCACACACTAGAGAGAGGATAACACACTAGAGAGAGGATAACACTCTAGAGAGGATAACACACTCTAGAGAGAGGATAACACACTAGAGAGGATATCACACACTAGGGAGAGGATAAAACACACTAGAGAGAGAATAACACACACTAGAGAGAGGATAACACTCTAGAGAGGATAACATACACTAGAGAGAGGATAACACACACTAGAGAGAGGATAACACACTAGAGAGAGGATAACACTCTAGAGAGAGGATAACACTCTAGAGAGAGGATAACACTCTAGAGAGAGGATAACACTCTAGAGAGAAGATAGCATTCTAGAGAGAAGATAACACACTAGAGAAAGGATAACACACTAGAGAGAGGATAACACTCTAGAGAGGATAACACTAGACAGGATAACACTCTAGAGAGAGGATAACACACACTAGAGAGAGGATAACACACTCTAGAGAGAGGATAACACACACTAGAGAGAGGATAACACTCTAGAGAGGATAACACACACTAGAGAGAGGATAACACACACTAGAGAGAGGATAACACACTAGAGAGAGGATAACACTCTAGAGAGGATAACACACTATGGAGAGGATAACACTCTAGAGAGGATAACACTCTAGAGAGAAGATAGCATTCTAGATAGAAGATAACACACTAGAGAAAGGATAACACACACTAGAGAGAGGATAACACACTAGAGAGAGGATAACACTAGAGAGGATAACACTCTAGAGAGGATAACACACACTAGAGAGAGGATAAAACACTCTAGAGAGAGGATAACACACACTAGAGAGAGGATAACACTAGAGAGAGAGGATAACACACACTAGAGAGAGAGGATAACACACACTAGAGAGGATAACACACACTAGAGAGAGAGGATAACACACACTAGAGAGAGGATAACACACACTAGAGAGAGGATAACACACACTAGAGAGAGGATAACACACACTAGAGAGAGGATAACACACACTAGAGAGAGGATAAAACACTCTAGAGAGAATAACACACTAGAGAGGATATCACACACTAGAGAGAGGATAACACACACTAGAGAGAGGATAACACACTAGAGAGGATAACACACTAGAGAGAGGATAACACTCTAGAGAGGATAACACACTAGAGAGAGAATAACACACTAGAGAGAGGATAACACACACTAGAGAGAGGATAACACACACTAGAGAGAGGATAACACACTCTAGAGAGAGGATAACACTCTAGAGAGGATAACACACACTAGAGAGGATAGCACACACTAGAGAGAGGATAACACACTAGAGAGAGGATAACACTCTAGAGAGAGGATACCACGCACTAGAGAGAGGATAACACACTAGAGTGAGGATAACACACACTAGAGAGAGAATAACACACACTAGAGAGAGGATAACACTCGAGAGAGAATACCACACACTAGAGAGAGGATAACACACACTAGAGAGAGGATAACACACTAGAGAGAGGATAACACTCTAGAGAGAGGATAACAATCTATGGAGAGGATAACACACTAGAGAGGATAACACTCTAGAGAGAAGATAGCACTCTAGATAGAAAATAACACACTAGAGAAAGGATGACACCCTAGAGAGAGGATAACATGCAATAGAGAGAGGATAACACTAGACAGGATAACCTTCTAGAGAGAGGATAACACACACTAGAGAGAGGATAACACACTAGAGAGAGGATAACACACTAGACAGGATAACACTATATTGACAGGATAACACACACTAGAGAGAGAATACCACACACTAGAGAGAGAATACCACGCACTAGAGAGAGGATAACACACTAGAGTGAGGATAACACACACTAGAGAGAGAATAACACACACTAGAGAGAGGATAACACTCGAGAGAGAATACCACACACTAGAGAGAGGATAACACACACTAGAGAGAGGAGAACACACTAGAGAGAGGATAACACTCTAGAGAGAGGATAACAATCTATGGAGAGGATAACACACTAGAGAGGATAACACTCTAGAGAGAAGATAGCACTCTAGAGAGAAAATAACACACTAGAGAAAGGATAACACACTAGAGAGAGGATAACATGCAATAGAGAGAGGATAACACTAGACAGGATAACCTTCTAGAGAGAGGATAACACACACTAGAGAGAGGATAACACACACTAGAGAGAGGATAACACACTAGACAGGATAACACTCTATTGACAGGATAACACACACTAGAGAGAATATCACACACTAGAGAGAGAATACCACGCAGTAGAGAGAGGATAACACACTAGAGTGAGGATAACGCACACTAGAGAGAGAATAACACACACTAGAGAGAGGATAACACTCGAGAGAGAATACCACACACTAGAGAGAGGATAACACACACTAGAGAGAGGAGAACACACTAGAGAGAGGATAACACTCTAGAGAGAGGATAACAATCTATGTAGAGGATAACACACTAGAGAGGATAACACTAGAGAGAAGATAGCACTCTAGATAGAAAATAACACACTAGAGAAAGGATAACACCCTAGAGAGAGGATAACATGCAATAGAGAGAGGATAACACACACTAGAGAGAGGATAACACACTAGAGAGAGGATAACACTCTAGAGAGAGGATAACAATCTATGGAGAGGATAACACACTAGAGAGAATAACACTCTAGAGAGAGGATAACACACACTAGAGAGAGAATACCACACACTAGAGAGAGAATACCACACACTAGAGAGGATACCACACACTAGAGAGAGGATTACACTCTAGAGAGGATAACACACTCTAGAGAGGATAACACACTAGAGAGAGGATATCACACACTAGAGAGAGGATAAAACACACTAGAGAGAGAATAACACACACTAGAGAGAGGCTAACACTCTAGAGAGAGAATAACATACACTAGAGAGGATAACACACACTAGAGAGAGGATAACACACTAGAGAGAGGATAACACTCTAGAGAGAGGATAACAATCTATGAGAGGATAACACTCTAGAGAGGATAACACTCTAGAGAGAAGATAGCATTCTAGATAGAAGATAACACACTAGAGAGAGGATAACACACTAGAGAGAGGATAACACACTCTAGAGAGAGGATAACACTAGACAGGATAACACTCTAGAGAGGATAACACACTAGAGAGAGGATAAAACACACTAGAGAGAGGATAACACACACTAGAGAGGCTAACACTGAGAGAGAATAACATACACTAGAGAGAGGATAACACACACTAGAGAGAGGATAACACACTAGAGAGAGGATAACACTCTAGAGAGGATAACACACACTAGAGAGAGGATAACACTCTAGAGAGGATAACACTCTAGAGAGAAGATAGCATTCTAGAGAGAAGATAACACACTAGAGAAAGGATAACACACCTAGAGAGAGGATAACACACAATAGAGAGAGGATAACACTAGACAGGATAACACTCTAGAGAGAGGATAACACACACTAGAGAGAGGATAACACACACTAGAGAGGATAACACACACTAGAGAGGATAACACTCTATTGAGAGGATAACACACACTAGAGAGAGAATAACACACTAGAGAGAGGATAACACACACTAGAGAGAGGATAACACACACTAGAGAGGATAACACACACTAGAGAGAGAGGATAACACACTAGAGAGGATAACACTCTAGAGAGAATAACACACACTAGAGAGGATAACACACTAGAGAGAGGATAACACACTAGAGAGAGGATAACACTCTAGAGAGAGGATAACACACTATGAGAGGATAACACACTAGAGAGGATAACACTCTAGAGAGAGGATAGCACTCTAGAGAGAGGATAACACACTAGAGAGAGGATAACACACTAGAGAGAGGATAACACACACTAGAGAGAGAGGATAACACACACTAGAGAGAGGATAACACACTAGAGAGAGGATAACACTCTAGAGAGAGGATAACACACACTAGAGAGAGGATAACACACTCTAGAGAGGATAACACTCTA
Organism: Brachymystax lenok tsinlingensis; assembly: GCA_030435695.1. NCBI lineage: Eukaryota > Metazoa > Chordata > Actinopteri > Salmoniformes > Salmonidae > Brachymystax > Brachymystax lenok. The sequence goes on along the minus strand of CM059814.1, from coordinate 4,480,633 downwards.
GAGAGAGGATAGCACTCTAGAGAGAGGATAACACACTAGAGAGAGGATAACACCCTAGAGAGAGGATAACATGCAATAGAGAGAGGATAACACTAGACAGGATAACCTTCTAGAGAGGATAACACACACTAGAGAGAGGATAACACACACTAGAGAGAGGATAACACACTAGACAGGATAACACTCTATTGACAGGATAACACACACTAGAGAAAGAATACCACACACTAGAGAGAGAATACCACACACTAGAGAGAGGATAACACACTAGACAGGATAACACTCTATTGACAGGATAACACACACTAGAGATAGAATACCACACACTAGAGAGAGGATAACACACACTAGAGAGAGAATACCACACACTAGAGAGGATAACACACTCTAGAGAGAGGATAACACACTAGAGAGAGGATAACACACACTAGAGAGAGAATAACACACTCTAGAGAGAGGATAACACACACTAGAGAGAGAATAACACACACTAGAGAGGATAACACACTCTAGAGAGAGGATATCACACACTAGAGAGAGGCTAACACTCGAGAGAGAGTATAACACACACTAGAGAGAGTATAACACACACTAGAGAGGAAAAAACACACTAGAGAGAGAATAACACACACTAGAGAGAGGCTAACACTCTAGAGAGAGAATAACATACACTAGAGAGAGGATAACACACACTAGAGAGAGGATAACACACACTAGAGAGAGGATAACACACTAGAGAGAGGATAACACTCTATTGACAGGATAACAATCTAGAGAGAGGCTAACACTCTAGAGAGAGGATAACACACACTAGAGAGAGAATACCACACACTAGAGAGAGAATACCACACACTAGAGAGAGGATAACACACACTAGAGAGAGGATAACACTCTAGAGAGAGGATAACACACTCTAGAGAGAGGATAACATACACTAGAGAGAGGATAACACTCTAGAGAGAGGATAACACTCTAGAGAGAGGATAACACTCTATTGACAGGATAACACTCTAGAGAGAGGATAACACACACTAGAGAGAGGATAACACACTCTAGAGAGAGGATAACATACACTAGAGAGAGGATAACACTCTATTGACAGGATAACACTCTAGAGAGAGGCTAACACTCTAGAGAGAGGATAACACACACTAGAGAGAGAATACCACACACTAGAGAGAGAATACCACACACTAGAGAGAGGATAACACACACTAGAGAGAGGATAACACACACAAGAGAGAGGATAACACACTCTAGAGAGAGGATAACACACTAGAGAGAGGATATCACACACTAGGGAGAGGATAAAACACACTAGAGAGAGGCTAACACTCTAGAGAGAGAATAACATACACTAGAGAGAGGATAACATACACTAGAGAGAGGATAACACACACTAGAGAGAGGATAAAACACACTAGAGAGAGAATAACACACACTAGAGAGAGGCTAACACTCTAGAGAGAGAATAACATAAACTAGAGAGAGGATAACACACACTAGAGAGAGGATAACACACACTAGAGAGAGGATAACACACTAGAGAGAGAATAACACTCTAGAGAGGATAACACTCTAGAGAGAGGATAACACATTCTAGAGAGAGGATAACACACACTAGAGAGAGGATAACACTCTAGAGAGGATAACACATTCTAGAGAGAGGATAACACATTCTAGAGCGAGGATAACACACACTAGAGAGAGGATAACACACTAGAGAGGATACACACACTAGAGAGGATAACACTCTAGAGAGAGGATAACACACTAGAGAGGATATCACACACTAGAGAGAGGATAAAACACACTAGAGAGAGGATAACACACACTAGAGAGAGGATAACACACTAGAGAGGATAACACTCTAGTGAGAGGATAACACATTCTAGAGAGAGGATAACACACACTAGAGAGAGGATAACACTCGAGAGAGAATACCACACACTAGAGAGAGGATAACACAAAATAGAGAGAGGATAACACTAGACAGGATAACCTTCTAGAGAGAGGATAACACACACTAGAGAGAGGATAACACTCTAGAGAGAGGATAACACTCTAGAGAGAGGATAACACACTCTAGAGAGAGGATAACATACACTAGAGAGAGGATAACACTCTAGAGAGAGGATAACACTCTAGAGAGAGGATAACACTCTATTGACAGGATAACACTCTAGAGAGAGGCTAACACTCTAGAGAGAGGATAACACACACTAGAGAGAGAATACCACACACTAGAGAGAGAATACCACACACTAGAGAGAGGATAACACACACTAGAGAGAGGATAACACACACAAGAGAGAGGATAACACACTCTAGAGAGAGGATAACACACTAGAGAGAGGATATCACACACTAGGGAGAGGATAAAACACACTAGAGAGAGGCTAACACTCTAGAGAGAGAATAACATACACTAGAGAGAGGATAACATACACTAGAGAGAGGATAACACACACTAGAGAGAGGATAAAACACACTAGAGAGAGAATAACACACACTAGAGAGAGGCTAACACTCTAGAGAGAATAACATAAACTAGAGAGGATAACACACACTAGAGAGGATAACACACACTAGAGAGAGGATAACACACACTAGAGAGAGGATAACACTCTAGAGAGGATAACACTCTAGAGAGAGGATAACACATTCTAGAGAGAGGATAACACACACTAGAGAGAGGATAACACTCTAGAGAGGATAACACTCTAGAGAGGATAACACATTCTAGAGAGGATAAACACACTAGAGAGAGGATAACACACCAGAGAGAGGATAACACACTCTAGAGAGAGGATAACACACTAGAGAGAGGATATCACACACTAGGGAGAGGATAAAACACACTAGAGAGAGAATAACACACTAGAGAGAGAATAACACTCTAGAGAGGATAACACTCTAGAGAGAGGATAACACATTCTAGAGAGAGGATAACACACACTAGAGAGAGGATAACACTCGAGAGAGAATACCACACACTAGAGAGGATAACACACAATAGAGAGGATAACACTAGAGAGGATAACACACTCTAGAGAGAGGATAACACACACTAGAGAGGATAACACACACTAGAGAGAGGATAACACACTAGAGAGAGGATAACACTCTATTGAGAGGATAACACACTAGAGAGAGGATAACACTCGAGAGAGAATAACACACACTAGAGAGAGAATAACACACACTAGAGAGAGAATACCACACACTAGAGAGAGGATAACACACACTAGAGAGAGGATAACACTCTAGAGAGGATACCACACACTAGAGAGAGGATAACACGCAATAGAGAGAGGATAACACTAGACAGGATAACCTTCTAGAGAGAGGATAACACACACTAGAGAGAGGATAACACACACTAGAGAGAGGATAACACACTAGAGAGAGGATAACACTCTATTGACAGGATAACACACACTAGAGAGAGAATACCACACACTAGAGAGAGGATAACACACACTAGAGAGGATAACACACTAGAGAGAGAGGATAACACTAGAGAGAGGATAACACTCTAGAGAGAGGATAACACACACTAGAGAGAGGATAACACACACTAGAGAGAGGATAACACACTAGAGAGGATAACACACACTAGAGAGAGGATAACACACACTAGAGAGAGAATACCACACACTAGAGAGAGAGGATAACACACTAGAGAGAGGATAACACACTAGAGTGAGGATAACACACACTAGAGAGAGAATAACACACACTAGAGAGAGGATAACACTCGAGAGAGAATACCACACACTAGAGAGAGGATAACACACAATAGAGAGAGGATAACACTAGACAGGATAACACACTAGAGAGAGGATAACACACACACTAGAGAGAGGATAACACACACTAGAGAGGATAACACACTAGAGAGGATAACACACTAGAGAGAGGATAACACTCTATTGACAGGATAACACACACTAGAGAGAGAATAACACACACTAGAGAGAGAGAATAACACTAGAGAGGATAACACACTAGAGAGGATAACACACACTAGAGAGAATAACACACACTAGAGAGAGGATAACACTCTAGAGAGAGATAACCACACACTAGAGAGAGGATAACACACACTAGAGAGAGGATAACACACTAGAGAGAGGATAACACTCTAGAGAGAGGATAACACACTAGAGAGAGGATAACACACTAGAGAGGATAACACTCTAGAGAGAGGATAACACTCTAGAGAGAGGATAACACACACTAGAGAAAGGATAACACCCTAGAGAGAGGATAACATGCAATAGAGAGAGGATAACACACACTAGAGAGAGGATAACACACTAGAGAGAGGATAACACTCTAGAGAGAGGATAACAATCTATGGAGAGGATAACACACTAGAGAGGATAACACTCTAGAGAGAAGATAGCACTCTAGATAGAAAATAACACACTAGAGAAAGGATAACACCCTAGAGAGAGGATAACATGCAATAGAGAGAGGATAACACTAGACAGGATAACCTTCTAGAGAGAGGATAACACACACTAGAGAGAGGATAACACACACTAGAGAGAGGATAACACACTAGACAGGATAACACTCTAGAGACAGGATAACACACACTAGAGAGAGAATACCACACACTAGAGAGAGAATACCACACACTAGAGAGAGGATAACACACTAGACAGGATAACACTCTATTGACAGGATAACACACACTAGAGAGAGAATACCACACACTAGAGAGAGGATAACACACACTAGAGAGAGAATAACACACACTAGAGAGAGGATAACACACTCTAGGAGAGGATAACACACACTAGAGAGGATAACACACACTAGAGAGAGAATAACACTCTAGAGAGGATAACACACACTAGAGAGAGGATAACACACACTAGAGAGAGAATAACACACTCTAGAGAGGATATCACACACTAGAGAGAGGATAACACTAGAGAGAATAACACACACTAGAGAGGATAACACACACTAGAGAGAGGAAAAACACACTAGAGAGAGAATAACACACACTAGAGAGAGGATAACACTCTAGAGAGAATAACATACACTAGAGAGAGGATAACACACACTAGAGAGAGGATAACACACACTAGAGAGAGGATAACACACACTAGAGAGGATAACACTCTAGAGAGGATAACACACTAGAGAGAGGATAACACTCTAGAGAGAGGCTAACACTCTAGAGAGAGGATAACACACACTAGAGAGAGAGAATAACACACACTAGAGAGAGGATAACACACACTAGAGAGAGGATAACACACACTAGAGAGAGGATAACACTCTAGAGAGAGGATAGCACTCTAGAGAGGATAACATACACTAGAGAGGATAACACTCTAGAGAGGATAACACTCTAGAGAGAGGATAACACTCTATTGACAGGATAACACTCTAGAGAGAGGATAACACACTAGAGAGAGGATAACACACTCTAGAGAGAGGATAACATACACTAGAGAGGATAACACTCTATTGACAGGATAACACTCTAGAGAGAGGCTAACACTCTAGAGAGAGGATAACACACACTAGAGAGAGAATACCACACACTAGAGAGAGAATACCACACACTAGAGAGGATAACACACTAGAGAGAGGATAACACACACAAGAGAGAGGATAACACACTCTAGAGAGAGGATAACACACTAGAGAGAGGATATCACACACTAGGGAGAGGATAAAACACACTAGAGAGAGGCTAACACTCTAGAGAGAGAATAACATACACTAGAGAGAGGATAACATACACTCTAGAGAGAGGATAACACACACACTAGAGAGGATAAAACACACTAGAGAGAGAATAACACACACTAGAGAGAGGCTAACACTCTAGAGAGAGAATAACATAAACTAGAGAGAGGATAACACACACTAGAGAGGATAACACACACTAGAGAGGATAACACACTAGAGAGAGAATAACACTCTAGAGAGGATAACACTCTAGAGAGAGGATAACACATTCTAGAGAGAGGATAACACACACTAGAGAGAGGATAACACTCTAGAGAGGATAACACATTCTAGAGAGAGGATAACACATTCTAGAGCGAGGATAACACACACTAGAGAGAGGATAACACACACCAGAGAGAGGATAACACACTCTAGAGAGAGGATAACACACTAGAGAGAGGATATCACACACTAGGGAGAGGATAAAACACACTAGAGAGAGAATAACACACACGAGAGAGAATAACACTCTAGAGAGGATAACACTCTAGTGAGAGGATAACACATTCTAGAGAGGATAACACACACTAGAGAGGATAACAATAACACTCTGAGAGAGAATACCACACACTAGAGAGAGGATAACACAAAATAGAGAGAGTTTAACACTAGACAGGATAACCTTCTAGAGAGAGGATAACACACACTAGAGAGAGGATAACACACACTAGAGAGAGGATAACACTCTAGAGAGAGGATAACACACTCTAGAGAGAGGATAACATACACTAGAGAGAGGATAACACTCTAGAGAGAGGATAACACTCTAGAGAGAGGATAACACTCTATTGACAGGATAACACTCTAGAGAGAGGCTAACACTCTAGAGAGAGGATAACACACACTAGAGAGAGAATACCACACACTAGAGAGAGAATACCACACACTAGAGAGAGGATAACACACACTAGAGAGAGGATAACACACACAAGAGAGAGGATAACACACTCTAGAGAGAGGATAACACACTAGAGAGAGGATATCACACACTAGAGAGAGGATAAAACACACTAGAGAGAGGATAACACTCTAGAGAGGCTAACACTCTAGAGAGAGGATAACATACACTAGAGAGAGGATAACACACACTAGAGAGAGGATAAAACACACTAGAGAGAGGATAACACACTAGAGAGAGAATAACACTCTAGAGAGGATAACACTCTAGAGAGAGGATAACACACACTAGAGAGAGGATAACACACACTAGAGAGAGGATAACACACTAGAGAGAGAATAACACTCTAGAGAGGATAACACTCTAGAGAGAGGATAACACATTCTAGAGAGAGGATAACACACACTAGAGAGAGGATAACACTCTAGAGAGGATAACACTCTAGAGAGAGGATAACACATTCTAGAGCGAGGATAACACACACTAGAGAGAGGATAACACACACCAGAGAGAGGATAACACACTCTAGAGAGAGGATAACACACTAGAGAGAGGATATCACACACTAGGGAGAGGATAAAACACACTAGAGAGAGAATAACACACTAGAGAGAGAATAACACTCTAGAGAGGATAACACTCTAGTGAGAGGATAACACATTCTAGAGAGAGGATAACACACACTAGAGAGAGGATAACACTCGAGAGAGAATACCACACACTAGAGAGAGGATAACACACTAGAGAGGATAACACTCTAGAGAGGAGAGAGGATAACACATTCTAGAGAGAGGATAACACACACTAGAGAGAGGATAACACACACTAGAGAGGATAACACACTAGAGAGAGGATAACACTCTAGAGAGGATAACACTCTAGAGAGGATAACACTCTAGAGAGAGGATAACACACACTAGAGAGAGGATAACACACACTAGAGAGAGGATAACACTAGAGAGAGGATAACACACTAGAGAGAGGATAACACACACTAGAGAGAGGATAACACACACTCTAGAGAGAGGATAGCACTAGATAGAAGATAACACACTAGAGAGAGAGAGGATAACACTCTATAGAGAGGATAACACTAGAGAGGATAACACTCTAGAGAGGATAACACACACTAGAGAGAGGATAACACACACTAGAGAGAGGATAACACTCTAGAGAGGATAACACACACTCTAGAGAGGATAACACACTAGAGAGAGGATAACACACACTAGAGAGAGGATAACACACACACACCAGAGAGAGGATAACACACTCTAGAGAGAGGATAACACACTAGAGAGGATATCACACACCAGAGAGAGGATAAAACACACTAGAGAGAGAATAACACACTAGAGAGAGAATAACACTCTAGAGAGGATAACACTCTAGTGAGAGGATAACACATTCTAGAGAGAGGATAACACACACTAGAGAGAGGATAACACTCTAGAGAGGATAACACTCTAGAGAGAGGATAACACACACTAGAGAGAGGATAACACTCTAGAGAGGATAACACTCTAGAGAGAGGATAACAATCTATGGAGAGGATAACACATTCTAGAGAGAGGATAACACACACTAGAGAGAGGATAACACTCTAGAGAGAGGATATCACACACCAGAGAGAGGATAAAACACACTAGAGAGAGAATAACACACTAGAGAGAGAATAACACTCTAGAGAGGATAACACTCTAGTGAGAGGATAACACATTCTAGAGAGAGGATAACACACACTAGAGAGAGGATAACACTCTAGAGAGGATAACACTCTAGAGAGAGGATAACACACACTAGAGAGAGGATAACACTCTAGAGAGGATAACACTCTAGAGAGAGGATAACACATTCTAGAGAGAGGATAACACACACTAGAGAGAGGATAACACACACCAGAGAGAGGATAACACACTAGAGAGGATAACACTCTAGAGAGAGGATAACACGCAATAGAGAGAGGATAACACTAGACAGGATAACACTCTAGAGAGAGGATAACACATTCTAGAGAGAGGATAACACACACTAGAGAGAGGATAACACTCTAGAGAGGATAACACTCTAGAGAGAGGATAACACATTCTAGAGAGAGGATAACACACACTAGAGAGAGGATAACACACACTAGAGAGAGGATAACACACTAGAGAGAGGATAACACTCTAGAGAGAGGATAACAATCTATGGAGAGGATAACACTCTAGAGAGGATAACACTCTAGAGAGAAGATAGCATTCTAGATAGAAGATAACACACTAGAGAAAGGATAACACCCTAGAGAGAGGATAACACGCAATAGAGAGAGGATAACACTAGACAGGATAACACTCTAGAGAGAGGATAACACATTCTAGAGAGAGGATAACACACACTAGAGAGAGGATAACACTCTAGAGAGGATAACACTCTAGAGAGAGGATAACACATTCTAGAGAGAGGATAACACACACTAGAGAGAGGATAACACACACCAGAGAGAGGATAACACACTCTAGAGAGAGGATAACACACTAGAGAGAGGATATCACACACCAGAGAGAGGATAAAACACACTAGAGAGAGAATAACACACTAGAGAGAGAATAACACTCTAGAGAGGATAACACTCTAGTGAGAGGATAACACATTCTAGAGAGAGGATAACACACACTAGAGAGAGGATAACACTCTAGAGAGGATAACACTCTAGAGAGAGGATAACACACACTAGAGAGAGGATAACACTCTAGAGAGGATAACACTCTAGAGAGAGGATAACAATCTATGGAGAGGATAACACTCTAGAGAGGATAACACTCTAGAGAGAAGATAGCATTCTAGATAGAAGATAACACACTAGAGAAAGGATAACACCTAGAGAGAGGATAACACTAATAGAGAGAGGATAACACTAGACAGGATAACACTCTAGAGAGAGGATAACACATTCTAGAGAGAGGATAACACACACTAGAGAGAGGATAACACTCTAGAGAGGATAACACTCTAGAGAGAGGATAACACATTCTAGAGAGAGGATAACACACACTAGAGAGAGGATAACACACACCAGAGAGAGGATAACACACTCTAGAGAGAGGATAACACACTAGAGAGAGGATATCACACACCAGAGAGAGGATAAAACACACTAGAGAGAGGATAACACATTCTAGAGAGAGGATAACACACACTAGAGAGAGGATAACACTCTAGAGAGGATAACACTCTAGAGAGAGGATAACACACACTAGAGAGAGGATAACACTCTAGAGAGGATAACACTCTAGAGAGAGGATAACAATCTATGGAGAGGATAACACTCTAGAGAGGATAACACTCTAGAGAGAAGATAGCATTCTAGATAGAATATAACACACTAGAGAAAGGATAACACCCTAGAGAGAGGATAACACTCAATAGAGAGAGGATAACACTAGACAGGATAACACTCTAGAGAGAGGATAACACATTCTAGAGAGAGGATAACACACACTAGAGAGAGGATAACACTCTAGAGAGGATAACACTCTAGAGAGAGGATAACACATTCTAGAGAGAGGATAACACACACTAGAGAGAGGATAACACACACCAGAGAGAGGATAACACACTCTAGAGAGAGGATAACACACTAGAGAGAGGATATCACACACCAGAGAGAGGATAAAACACACTAGAGAGAGAATAACACACTAGAGAGAGAATAACACTCTAGAGAGGATAACACTCTAGTGAGAGGATAACACATTCTAGAGAGAGGATAACACACACTAGAGAGAGGATAACACTCTAGAGAGGATAACACTCTAGAGAGAGGATAACACACACTAGAGAGAGGATAACACTCTAGAGAGGATAACACTCTAGAGAGAGGATAACACATTCTAGAGAGAGGATAACACACACTAGAGAGAGGATAACACACACCAGAGAGAGGATAACACACTAGAGAGGATAACACTCTAGAGAGAGGATAACACGCAATAGAGAGAGGATAACACTAGACAGGATAACACTCTAGAGAGAGGATAACACATTCTAGAGAGAGGATAACACACACTAGAGAGAGGATAACACTCTAGAGAGGATAACACTCTAGAGAGAGGATAACACATTCTAGAGAGAGGATAACACACACTAGAGAGAGGATAACACACACTAGAGAGAGGATAACACACTAGAGAGAGGATAACACTCTAGAGAGAGGATAACAATCTATGGAGAGGATAACACTCTAGAGAGGATAACACTCTAGAGAGAAGATAGCATTCTAGATAGAAGATAACACACTAGAGAAAGGATAACACCCTAGAGAGAGGATAACACGCAATAGAGAGAGGATAACACTAGACAGGATAACACTCTAGAGAGAGGATAACACATTCTAGAGAGAGGATAACACACACTAGAGAGAGGATAACACTCTAGAGAGGATAACACTCTAGAGAGAGGATAACACATTCTAGAGAGAGGATAACACACACTAGAGAGGATAACACACACCAGAGAGAGGATAACACACTCTAGAGAGAGGATAACACACTAGAGAGAGGATATCACACACCAGAGAGAGGATAAAACACACTAGAGAGAGAATAACACACTAGAGAGAGAATAACACTCTAGAGAGGATAACACTCTAGTGAGAGGATAACACATTCTAGAGAGGATAACACACACTAGAGAGAGGATAACACTCTAGAGAGGATAACACTCTAGAGAGAGGATAACACACACTAGAGAGAGGATAACACTCTAGAGAGGATAACACTCTAGAGAGAGGATAACACATTCTAGAGAGAGGATAACACACACTAGAGAGAGGATAACACACACCAGAGAGAGGATAACACACTAGAGAGGATAACACTCTAGAGAGAGGATAACACGCAATAGAGAGAGGATAACACTAGACAGGATAACACTCTAGAGAGAGGATAACACATTCTAGAGAGAGGATAACACACACTAGAGAGAGGATAACACTCTAGAGAGGATAACACTCTAGAGAGAGGATAACACATTCTAGAGAAAGGATAACACACACTAGAGAGAGGATAACACACACCAGAGAGAGGATAACACACTCTAGAGAGAGGATAACACACTAGAGAGAGGATATCACACACTAGAGAGAGGATAAAACACACTAGAGAGAGAATAACACACTAGAGAGAGAATAACACTCTAGAGAGGATAACACTCTAGTGAGAGGATAACACATTCTAGAGAGAGGATAACACACACTAGAGAGAGAATAACACTCTAGAGAGGATAACACTCTAGTGAGAGGATAACACATTCTAGAGAGAGGATAACACACACTAGAGAGGATAACACTCTAGAGAGGATAACACTCTAGAGAGAGGATAACACATTCTAGAGAGAGGATAACACACACTAGAGAGAGGATAACACACACCAGAGAGAGGATAACACACTAGAGAGGATAACACTCTAGAGAGAAGATAGCACTCTAGATAGAAAATAACACACTAGAGAAAGGATAACACCCTAGAGAGAGGATAACATGCAATAGAGAGAGGATAACACTAGACAGGATAACACTCTAGAGAGAGGATAACACACACTAGAGAGAGGATAACACACACTAGAGAGAGGATAACACTAGACAGGAGAACACTCTAGAGAGAGGATAACACACACTAGAGAGAGGATAACACACTCTAGAGAGAGGATAACACACTAGAGAGGATAACACTCTAGAGAGAAGATAGCACTCTAGTGAGAGGATAACACATTCTAGAGAGAGGATAACACACACTAGAGAGAGGATAACACTCTAGAGAGGATAACACTCTAGAAAGAGGATAACACATTCTAGAGAGAGGATAACACACACTAGAGAGAGGATAACACACACCAGAGAGAGGATAACACACTAGAGAGGATAACACTCTAGAGAGAAGATAGCACTCTAGATAGAAAATAACACACTAGAGAAAGGATAACACCCTAGAGAGAGGATAACATGCAATAGAGAGAGGATAACACTAGACAGGATAACACTCTAGAGAGAGGATAACACACACTAGAGAGAGGATAACACACACTAGAGAGAGGATAACACTAGACAGGAGAACACTCTAGAGAGAGGATAACACACACTAGAGAGAGGATAACACACTCTAGAGAGAGGATAACACACTAGAGAGGATAACACTCTAGAGAGAAGATAGCACTCTAGTGAGAGGATAACACATTCTAGAGAGAGGATAACACACACTAGAGAGAGGATAACACTCTAGAGAGGATAACACTCTAGAGAGAGGATAACACACACTAGAGAGAGGATAACACACATCAGAGAGAGGATAACACACTAGAGAGGATAACACTCTAGAGAGAAGATAGCACTCTAGATAGAAAATAACACACTAGAGAAAGGATAACACCCTAGAGAGAGGATAACATGCAATAGAGAGAGGATAACACTAGACAGGATAACACTCTAGAGAGAGGATAACACACACTAGAGAGAGGATAACACACACTAGAGAGAGGATAACACTAGACAGGAGAACACTCTAGAGAGAGGATAACACACACTAGAGAGAGGATAACACTCTAGAGAGGATAACACTCTAGTGAGAGGATAACACATTCTAGAGAGAGGATAACACACACTAGAGAGAGGATAACACTCTAGAGAGGATAACACTCTAGAGAGAGGATAACACATTCTAGAGAGAGGATAACACACACTAGAGAGAGGATAACACACACCAGAGAGAGGATAACACACTAGAGAGGATAACACTCTAGAGAGAAGATAGCACTCTAGATAGAAAATAACACACTAGAGAAAGGATAACACCCTAGAGAGAGGATAACATGCAATAGAGAGAGGATAACACTAGACAGGATAACACTCTAGAGAGAGGATAACACACACTAGAGAGAGGATAACACACACTAGAGAGAGGATAACACTAGACAGGAGAACACTCTAGAGAGAGGATAACACACACTAGAGAGAGGATAACACACTCTAGAGAGAGGATAACACACTAGAGAGGATAACACTCTAGAGAGAAGATAGCACTCTAGTGAGAGGATAACACATTCTAGAGAGAGGATAACACACACTAGAGAGAGGATAACACTCTAGAGAGGATAACACTCTAGAGAGAGGATAACACATTCTAGAGAGAGGATAACACACACTAGAGAGAGGATAACACACACCAGAGAGAGGATAACACACTAGAGAGGATAACACTCTAGAGAGGATAACACTCTAGTGAGAGGATAACACATTCTAGAGAGAGGATAACACACACTAGAGAGAGGATAACACTCTAGAGAGGATAACACTCTAGAGAGAGGATAACACATTCTAGAGAGAGGATAACACACACTAGAGAGAGGATAACACACACCAGAGAGAGGATAACACACTAGAGTGGATAACACTCTAGAGAGAAGATAGCACTCTAGTGAGAGGATAACACATTCTAGAGAGAGGATAACACACACTAGAGAGAGGATAACACTCTAGAGAGGATAACACTCTAGAGAGAGGATAACACACACTAGAGAGAGGATAACACACTCTAGAGAGAGGATAACACACTAGAGAGGATAACACTCTAGAGAGAAGATAGCACTCTAGTGAGAGGATAACACATTCTAGAGAGAGGATAACACACACTAGAGAGAGGATAACACTCTAGAGAGGATAACACTCTAGAGAGAGGATAACACACACTAGAGAGAGGATAACACACATCAGAGAGAGGATAACACACTAGAGAGGATAACACTCTAGAGAGAAGATAGCACTCTAGATAGAAAATAACACACTAGAGAAAGGATAACACCCTAGAGAGAGGATAACATGCAATAGAGAGAGGATAACACTAGACAGGATAACACTCTAGAGAGAGGATAACACACACTAGAGAGAGGATAACACACACTAGAGAGAGGATAACACTAGACAGGAGAACACTCTAGAGAGAGGATAACACACACTAGAGAGAGGATAACACTCTAGAGAGGATAACACTCTAGTGAGAGGATAACACATTCTAGAGAGAGGATAACACACACTAGAGAGAGGATAACACTCTAGAGAGGATAACACTCTAGAGAGAGGATAACACATTCTAGAGAGAGGATAACACACACTAGAGAGAGGATAACACACACCAGAGAGAGGATAACACACTAGAGAGGATAACACTCTAGAGAGAAGATAGCACTCTAGATAGAAAATAACACACTAGAGAAAGGATAACACCCTAGAGAGAGGATAACATGCAATAGAGAGAGGATAACACTAGACAGGATAACACTCTAGAGAGAGGATAACACACACTAGAGAGAGGATAACACACACTAGAGAGAGGATAACACTAGACAGGAGAACACTCTAGAGAGAGGATAACACACACTAGAGAGAGGATAACACACTCTAGAGAGAGGATAACACACTAGAGAGGATAACACTCTAGAGAGAAGATAGCACTCTAGTGAGAGGATAACACATTCTAGAGAGAGGATAACACACACTAGAGAGAGGATAACACTCTAGAGAGGATAACACTCTAGAGAGAGGATAACACATTCTAGAGAGAGGATAACACACACACTAGAGAGGATAACACACACCAGAGAGAGGATAACACACTAGAGAGGATAACACTCTAGAGAGGATAACACTCTAGTGAGAGGATAACACATTCTAGAGAGAGGATAACACACACTAGAGAGAGGATAACACTCTAGAGAGGATAACACTCTAGAGAGAGGATAACACATTCTAGAGAGAGGATAACACACACTAGAGAGAGGATAACACACACCAGAGAGAGGATAACACACTAGAGTGGATAACACTCTAGAGAGAAGATAGCACTCTAGATAGAAAATAACACACTAGAGAAAGGATAACACCCTAGAGAGAGGATAACATGCAATAGAGAGAGGATAACACTAGACAGGATAACACTCTAGAGAGAGGATAACACACACTAGAGAGAGAGGAACACACACTAGAGAGAGGATAACACTAGACAGGAGAACACTCTAGAGAGAGGATAACACACACTAGAGAGAGGATAACACACTCTAGAGAGAGGATAACACACTAGAGAGGATAACACTCTAGAGAGAAGATAGCACTCTAGTGAGAGGATAACACATTCTAGAGAGAGGATAACACACACTAGAGAGAGGATAACACTCTAGAGAGGATAACACTCTAGAGAGAGGATAACACATTCTAGAGAGAGGATAACACACACTAGAGAGAGGATAACACACACCAGAGAGAGGATAACACACTAGAGAGGATAACACTCTAGAGAGAAGATAGCACTCTAGATAGAAAATAACACACTAGAGAAAGGATAACACCCTAGAGAGAGGATAACATGCAATAGAGAGAGGATAACACTAGACAGGATAACACTCTAGAGAGAGGATAACACACACTAGAGAGAGGATAACACACACTAGAGAGAGGATAACACTAGACAGGAGAACACTCTAGAGAGAGGATAACACACACTAGAGAGAGGATAACACACTCTAGAGAGAGGATAACACACTAGAGAGGATAACACTCTAGAGAGAAGATAGCACTCTAGTGAGAGGATAACACATTCTAGAGAGAGGATAACACACACTAGAGAGAGGATAACACTCTAGAGAGGATAACACTCTAGAGAGAGGATAACACATTCTAGAGAGAGGATAACACACACTAGAGAGAGGATAACACACACCAGAGAGAGGATAACACACTAGAGAGGATAACACTCTAGAGAGAAGATAGCACTCTAGATAGAAAATAACACACTAGAGAAAGGATAACACCCTAGAGAGAGGATAACATGCAATAGAGAGAGGATAACACTAGACAGGATAACACTCTAGAGAGAGGATAACACACACTAGAGAGAGGATAACACACACTAGAGAGAGGATAACACTAGACAGGAGAACACTCTAGAGAGAGGATAACACACACTAGAGAGAGGATAACACACTCTAGAGAGAGGATAACACACTAGAGAGGATAACACTCTAGAGAGAAGATAGCACTCTAGTGAGAGGATAACACATTCTAGAGAGAGGATAACACACACTAGAGAGAGGATAACACTCTAGAGAGGATAACACTCTAGAGAGAGGATAACACATTCTAGAGAGAGGATAACACACACTAGAGAGAGGATAACACACACCAGAGAGAGGATAACACACTAGAGAGGATAACACTCTAGAGAGAAGATAGCACTCTAGATAGAAAATAACACACTAGAGAAAGGATAACACCCTAGAGAGAGGATAACATGCAATAGAGAGAGGATAACACTAGACAGGATAACACTCTAGAGAGAGGATAACACACACTAGAGAGAGGATAACACACACTAGAGAGAGGATAACACTAGACAGGAGAACACTCTAGAGAGAGGATAACACACACTAGAGAGAGGATAACACACTCTAGAGAGAGAATAACACACACTAGAGAGAGGATAACACACACTAGAGAGAGGATAACACACACTAGAGAGAGAATAACACACACTATAGAGAGGATAACACACACTAGAGAGAGGATAACACACTAGAGAGAGGATAACACACTAGAGAGAGGATAACACACACTAGAGAGAGGATAACACACACTAGAGAGGATAACACTCTAGTGAGAGGATAACACATTCTAGAGAGAGGATAACACACACTAGAGAGAGGATAACACTCTAGAGAGGATAACACTCTAGAGAGAGGATAACACATTCTAGAGAGAGGATAACACACACTAGAGAGAGGATAACACACACCAGAGAGAGGATAACACACTAGAGAGGATAACACTCTAGAGAGAAGATAGCACTCTAGATAGAAAATAACACACTAGAGAAAGGATAACACCCTAGAGAGAGGATAACATGCAATAGAGAGAGGATAACACTAGACAGGATAACACTCTAGAGAGAGGATAACACACACTAGAGAGAGGATAACACACACTAGAGAGAGGATAACACTAGACAGGAGAACACTCTAGAGAGAGGATAACACACACTAGAGAGAGGATAACACACTCTAGAGAGAGAATAACACACACTAGAGAGAGGATAACACACACTAGAGAGAGAATAACACACACTATAGAGAGGATAACACACACTAGAGAGAGGATAACACACACTAGAGAGAGAATAACACACACTAGAGAGAGGATAACACACACTAGAGAGAGGATAACACACTCTAGAGAGAGAATAACACACACTAGAGAGAGGATAACACACACTAGAGAGAGGATAACACTCTAGAGAGAGGATAACAATCTATGGAGTTGATAACACACTAGAGAGGATAACACTCTAGAGAGAAGATAGCACTCTAGATAGAAAATAGCACACTAGAGAAAGGATAACACCCTAGAGTGAGGATAACATGCAATAGAGAGAGGATAACACTAGACAGGATAACACTCTAGAGAGAGGATAACACACACTAGAGAGAGGATAACACACACTAGAGAGAGGATAACACTAGACAGGAGAACACTCTAGAGAGAGGATAACACACACTAGAAAGAGGATAACACACTCTAGAGAGAGAATAACACACACTAGAGAGAGGATAACACACACTAGAGAGAGAATAACACACACTAGAGAGAGGACAACACACACTAGAGAGAGGATAACACACTAGAGAGAGGATAACACACTAGAGAGAGGATAACACACACTAGAGAGAGGTTAACACACTCTAGAGAGAGGATAACACACACTAGAGAGAGGATAACACACACTAGAGAGAGGATAACACACACTAGAGAGAGGATAACACTCTAGAGAGAGGATAACAATCTATGGAGTGGATAACACACTAGAGAGGATAACACTCTAGAGAGAAGATAGCACTCTAGATAGAAAATAGCACACTAGAGAAAGGATAACACCCTAGAGTGAGGATAACATGCAATAGAGAGAGGATAACACTAGACAGGATAACACTCTAGAGAGAGGATAACACACACTAGAGAGAGGATAACACACACTAGAGAGAGGATAACACTAGACAGGAGAACACTCTAGAGAGAGGATAACACACACTAGAAAGAGGATAACACACTCTAGAGAGAGAATAACACACACTAGAGAGAGGATAACACACACTAGAGAGAGAATAACACACACTAGAGAGAGGATAACACACACTAGAGAGAGGATAACACACTAGAGAGAGGATAACACACTAGAGAGAGGATAACACACACTAGAGAGAGGTTAACACACTCTAGAGAGAGGATAACACACACTAGAGAGAGGATAACACACACTAGAGAGAAGATAACACACACTAGAGAGAGAATAACACACACTAGAGAGAGGATAACACACACTAGAGAGAGGATAACACACTCTAGAGAGAGAATAACACACACTAGAGAGAGGATAACACACACTAGAGAGAGAATAACACACTCTAGAGAGAGGATATCACACACTAGAGAGAGGCTAACACTCGAGAGAGAATAACATACACTAGAGAGAGGATAACACACACTAGAGAGAGGATAACACACTAGAGAGAGGATAACAATCTATGGAGTGGATAACACAATAGAGAAGATAGCACTCTAGATAGAAAATAACACACTAGAGAAAGGATAACACCCTAGAGAGAGGATAACATGCAATATATAGAGGATAACACTAGACAGGATAACACTCTAGAGCGAGGATAACACACACTAGAGAGAGGATAACACACACTAGAGAGAGAGTAACACACACTAGAGAGAGGATAACACACACTAGAGAGAGGATAACACACTCTAGGGAGAGAATAACACACACTAGAGAGAGGATAACACACACTAGAGAGAGAATAACACACTCTAGAGAGAGGATATCACACACTAGAGAGAGGCTAACACTCGAGAGAGAATAACATACACTAGAGAGAGGATAACACACACTAGAGAGAGGATAACACACTAGAGAGAGGATAACACTCTAGAGAGAGGATAACAATCTATGGAGTGGATAACACACTAGAGAGGATAACACTCTAGAGAGAAAATAACACACTAGAGAAAGGATAACACCCTAGAGAGAGGATAACATGCAATAGAGAGAGGATAACACTAGACAGGATAACACTCTAGAGAGAGGATAACACACACTAGAGAGAGGATAACACACACTAGAGAGAGGATAACACTAGACAGGAGAACACTCTAGAGAGAGGATAACACACACTAGAGAGAGGATAACACACTCTAGAGAGAGAATAACACACACTAGAGAGAGGATAACACACTCTAGAGAGAGGATAACACACACTAGAGAGAGGATAACACACACTAGAGAGAGGATAACACACACTAGAGAGAGGATAACACACTAGAGAGAGGATAACACTCTAGAGAGAGGATAACAATCTATGGAGTGGATAACACACTAGAGAGGATAACACTCTAGAGAGAAAATAACACACTAGAGAAAGGATAACACCCTAGAGAGAGGATAACATGCAATAGAGAGAGGATAACACTAGACAGGATAACACTCTAGAGAGAGGATAACACACACTAGAGAGAGGATAACACACACTAGAGAGAGGATAACACTAGACAGGAGAACACTCTAGAGAGAGGATAACACACACTAGAGAGAGGATAACACACTCTAGAGAGAGAATAACACACACTAGAGAGAGGATAACACACTCTAGAGAGAGGATAACACACACTAGAGAGAGGATAACACACACTGGAGAGAGGATAACACACACTAGAGAGAGGATAACACACACTAGAGAGAGGATAACACACACACTAGAGAGGATAACACTCTAGAGAGAGGATAACACACACTAGAGAGAGGATAACACACACTAGAGAGAGGATAACACTCTAGAGAGAGGATAACACACACTCAAGAGAGGATAACACACACTAGAGAGAGGATAACACACGCTAGAGAGAGGATAACACACACTAGAGAGAGAATAACACACACTAGAGAGAGGATAACACACACTAGAGAGAGAATAACACACTAGAGAGAGGATAACACACTCTAGAGAGGATAACACACTCTAGAGAGAGGATAACACAACACTAGGGAGAGGATAACACACACTAGAGAGAGGATAACACACTAGAGAGAGGATAACACACTCTAGAGAGAGGATAACACACACTAGAGAGAGGATAACACACACTAGAGAGAGGATAACACACACTAGAGAGAGGATAACACACACTAGAGAGAGGATAACACTCTAGAGAGAGGATAACACACACTAGAGAGAGGATAACACACACTAGAGAGAGGATAACACACACTAGAGAGAGGATAACACACACTAGAGAGAGGATAACACTCTAGAGAGAGGATAACACACACTCGAGAGAGGATAACACACACTAGAGAGAGGATAACACACTCTAGAGAGAGGATAACACACACTGTAGTTGTAGTTGAGGCAAAAGTACAACTTATCTTACCTTGTTTGGTATTGCTATTAAACATGTTTGGTATTGTATATTAAACATGTTTGGTATTGGATATTAAACATGTTTGGTATTGGATATTAAACATGTTTGGTATTGGATATTAAACATGTTTGGTATTGGATATTAAACATGTTTGGTATTGGATATTAAACATGTTTGGTATTGGATATTAAACATGTTTGGTATTGGATAGCTCTTGAGCTCAGTGTAAGACGTTTCATCACACAGTATCTTTGTCACACTAAGACAAATTACCTCAGTGACTGTGTACAGTATCAGCCTGCCCATCTAACACCAAGCCAGTCATGGGGCTCCATCTTGGCTCTGTTTCCCCATGCCTAAGCAGCAATAACAGGCATTGAGTGAAACTAAGTGGCTGGCTCCATCTTGGCTCTGTTTCCCCATGCCTAAGCAGTAATAACAGGCATTGAGTGAAACTAAGTGGCTGGCTCCATCTTGGCTCTGTTTCCCCATGCCTAAGCAGTAATAACAGGCATTGAGTGAAACTAAGTGGCTGGCTCCATCTTGGCTCTGTTTCCCCATGCCTAAGCAGCAATAACAGGCATTGAGTGAAACTAAGTGGCTGGCTCCATCTTGGCTCTGTTTCCCCATGCCTAAGTAGCAATAACAGGCATTGAGTGAAACTAAGTGGCTGGCTCCATCTTGGCTCTGTTTCCCCATGCCTAAGCAGCAATAACAGGCATTGAGTGAAACTAAGTGGCTGGCTCCATCTTGGCTCTGTTTCCCCATGCCTAAGCAGTAATAACAGGCAGTGAGTGAAACTAAGTGGCTGGCTCCATCTTGGCTCTGTTTCCCCATGCCTAAGCAGTAATAACAGGCAGTGAGTAAAATTGAGTGGCTGTTTTCATTACATTATCATAAATCTGATGTTTTCATTACATCATCATAAATCTGATCTTTTCATTACATTATCATAAATCTGATGTTTTCATTACATTATCATAAATCTGATCTTTTCATTACATTATCATAAATCTGATGTTTTCATTACATTATCATAAATCTGATCTTTTCATTACATTATCATAAATCTGATGTTTTCATTACGTCATCATAAATCTGATCTTTTCATTAGTGAATCACCTCTGACCCCCTCCTTCCTATTCTTCCTATTGGTACTGTCCTGATGTTGTCTGTTAACACTTAAAAGATCTGATCACAGTCAGATCCCAGCGCGTCTTTTAATAATGAGGACAAGATCAGGACAAAGGACGCATGTTGGAATCAGGTATAAACAGGGCTTGTGTGGGCGCGTGCCTGCATGCCTGCCGTGAGTTGTCAGCGTGTTGTCAGCGTGTTGTCAGTAGGTTGTCAGCGTGTTGTCAGTAAGTTCTGTGTGTTGTCAGTGTGTTGTCAGCGTGTTGTCAGTCATTAGCTTCTCTCCTCCGGGCTGTGTTGTCAACGTGTTGTCAGTAAGTTCTCAGTAAGATCTCAGTGTGTTGTCAGTCATTAGCTTCTCTCCTCTGGGCTGTGTTGTCAGTGTGTTGTCAGTCATTAGCTTCTCTCCTCTGGGCTGTGTTGTCAGTAAGATCTCAGTGTGTTGTCAGCGTTGTTGTCAGTAAGTTCTCAGTGTGTTGTCAGTCGTTAGCTTCTCTCTTCCGGGCTGTGTTGTCAGTGTGTTGTCAGTCATTATCTTCTCTCCTCCAGAGGCTGTGTTGTCAGTGTGTTGTCAGTCATTAGCTTCTCTCTTCCAGAGGCTGTGTTGTCAGTGTGTTGTCAGTCATTAGCTTCTCTCCTCTGGGCTGTGTTGTCAGTAAGATCTCAGTGTGTTGTCAGCGTTGTTGTCAGTAAGTTCTCAGTGTGTTGTCAGTCGTTAGCTTCTCTCTTCTGGGCTGTGTTGTCAGTGTGTTGTCAGTCATTATCTTCTCTCCTCCAGAGGCTGTGTTGTCAGTGTGTTGTCAGTCATTAGCTTCTCTCTTCCAGAGGCTGTGTTGTCAGTGTGTTGTCAGTCATTAGCTTCTCTCCTCTGGGCTGTGTTGTCAGTAAGATCTCAGTGTGTTGTCAGCGTTGTTGTCAGTAAGTTCTCAGTGTGTTGTCAGTCGTTAGCTTCTCTCTTCCGGGCTGTGTTGTCAGTGTGTTGTCAGTCATTATCTTCTCTCCTCCAGAGGCTGTGTTGTCAGTGTGTTGTCAGTCGTTAGCTTCTCTCCTCCAGAGGCTGTGTTGTCAGTGTGTTGTCAGTCATTAGCTTCTCTCTTCCAGAGGCTGTGTTGTCAGTGTGTTGTCAGTCGTTATCTTCTCTCCTCCGGGCTGTGTGTTGTAGGTCGTTAGCACAACGTTTGTGATCAAGTGGAGTTTTACTGCACACACTCTCTGCAGTGAGTCAATTCCCTGGGGGAAAGAAGGGGTAGCGGTTCCAGCTTTTCCGTTTTGTACTTGTGCGCAATTTAGTGATTAACTCTTTCCTGAGGTTGTTTCAGCTCTCCCTGGTCAAATGTAACTGTTTATTCAATCTCCCTCCACGCAACTGATTCTCTCCTCATCTCAGCCCGACACAAAACAAGATACAATAGACATGTGTGAGGGCCCTCATTATTGAACACAATGAAGTCTATTCAGCGGTAATAGTTGTGTCCGTACTGCAACACCACAATGTAGCCTACTTAGTGAGGAAAGGCCACATTCCTAGTCCTGTGGGAAAGATTTGGTCTCTATATTGGTTATATGGAGTGCACTCTATGTCCCAATTGGCACACTACTCACTATATAGTGCCCCTATAGGCCCTGGTCAAAAGCAGTGCACTATATAGGGAATAGGGCCCTGGTCAAAAAGTAGTGCACTATATAGGGAATAGGGCCCTGGTCAAAAGTAGTGCACTGTATATATGTAATGATCAATTAGCCTTTTAAAATGATAAACTTGGATTGGCTAACACAACGTGCCATTGGAACACAGGAGTGATGGTTGCTGATAATGAATGGGCCTCTGTACGCCTATGTAGATATTCCATAAAAAAATCGGCCGTTTCCAGCTACAATAGTCATTTACAACATTAACAATGTCTACACTGTATTTCTGATCAATTTGATGTCATTTTAATGGACAAAATATGTGCTTTTCTTTTAAAAACAAGGACATTTCTAAATGACCACAAACTTTTGAACGGTAGCGTAAGTCAAAATATTGAATAAGACTTTATTACATAGCACCAACAAGCTTTTACAAAGTTAAACGAGAAAAAGGTTTATGTTTCCCAAAATGTTTTATTTTGTTCAGGCGGCATTGGCACTGCGTATGGGGTCTTAGCCTTTAACCCCTGAGTTCTGCTCTCTGATTGGCTGATTAGACAGGTTGTGTCATGAGTCCTGTCTCCTGTTCTTCCTAATCTTCTTGATCTTCTCCTGCCTGACCGTTTCTCCCTCCAGAGAGGCGATCTCAGACAGTCTATGGATGAGTGAGGCTGACGGGGCTCCGCTTACTGGGTCTGGGTACGACTGGGCTGGAAGAGGAACAGAGAGGAGAGTTCGGAGACCAAGTAGTATGTACACTCCAAAGACTCCTTCGTGGATGAGAGGGCTAAAATCTTAAGCAGGTCATGTGTGATATGAGGAACACTGGACTAGAACCAAAACAGTGTCTGATCAAGCATCAGGATCCGAATGTCCTGGAGGAGGGAACAGAGAGAACAGTCTAAGGACTGGACTGGAGGAGGAACAGAGAACAGTCTAAGGACTGGACTGGAGGAGGAACAGAGAGAACAGTCTAAGGACTGGACTGGAGGAGGAACAGAGAGAACAGTCTAAGAACTGGACTGGAGGAGGAACAGAGAGAACAGTCTAAGGACTGGACTGGAGGAGGAACAGAGAGAACAGTCTAAGGACTGGACTGGAGGAGGAACAGAGAACAGTCTAAGGACTGGAGGAGGAACAGAGAACAGTCTAAGGACTAGAGGAGGAACAGAGAGAACAGTCTAAGGACTGGACTAGAGGAGGGAACAGAGAGAACAGTCTAAGAACTGGACTGAAGGAGGAACAGAGAGAACAGTCTAAGGACTAGAGGAGGAACAGAGAGAACAGTCTAAGGACTGGACTAGAGGAGGAACAGAGAGAACAGTCTAAGGACTAGAGGAGGAACAGAGAGAACAGTCTAAGGACTGGACTAGAGGAGGAACAGAGAGAACAGTCTAAGGACTAGAGGAGGAACAGAGAGAACAGTCTAAGGACTGGAGGAGGAACAGAGAGAACAGTCTAAGGACTGGACTGGAGGAAGAACAGAGAGAACAGTCTAAGGACTAGAGGAGGAACAGAGAGAACAGTCTAAGGACTAGAGGAGGAACAGAGAGAACAGTCTAAGGACTGGACTGGAGGAGGAACAGAGAGAACAGTCTAAGGACTGGGCTGGAATGAGGAACAGCGAGAACAGTCTAAGGACTGGGCTGGAATGAGGAACAGCGAGAACAGTAAGGATACCAAATAAAATTAAAACTAGAGTAAGAAAGTGTTAGGAAGCCGTACACACTGACAGCTTCAGGGAAGCTAGAAAACAAAATCACAAGTAAGAGCGCAGAACTCCAAAAGCATGCACGCACACACAGTAAGAAAGATGGGGAATAACTGACTGCTACAAACAGACAGACAGACATGACAGATATGACCGATTGACAGGAGGAAGGGCACTTGACTTCCCCCCCACACACACACACACACCACAAAGCCTCTTGTTTTTCTCAGTGGGAGAGTTCATCCAGAGGGGTGATGGACTGAGCCGAGCCCTGACAACAAAGAGAACGAGCCAGACCTCCGGTGCGTTGTGATCGAAGAGCGGTTCCGTCTGGGAATAAAGCCGTGTTTGTTGGGTAGCTTTACGTCACTGTCACCATAAGCACCTGAGGCCAGGTTGAACTGTGACGGACAAAACAGTTGTCTCCTGCCAGGCTAAGCTCTCGTAAAATACACATAGGAGGAAGTACCATACCCAAACGGCACCCTGTTACCTATTTAGGGTATTACTTTTGACCGGGGCCAGTAGAGCCCTAGAGCCTTATATAGGAAATAGGGTTCCATTTGGGACAGATGATGAGGGCACTGTTTTTTTTTACCTTTATTTAACTCGGCAAGTCAGTTAAGAACAAATTCTTATTTTCAATGATGGCCTAGGAACAGTGGGTTGACTGCCTTGTTCAGGGGCAGAACAACAGATTTATACCTTGTCAGCTCGGGGATTCGAACTTGCAGCCTTTCGGTTATTGGTCCAACGCTCTAACCACTAGGCTACACTGCCACCCCAGTTAGCATTGTCATGGAAGGATCCAGGTCTATGGGGTTCCTTTACACGCAGTCTTTTCATAGAGGTCCTATTAAAAGAAGTTTCAGTATTTTTAAAGAGAGCGGTATGGAATGAAATAGCTACTGGGTTACACAGGGTTAAATCTTGACTTGATTTAATGGTTTGAACGGTAGAGACGCGCCTGTATTTGTTTTCCACGCAGCAACCGAAAGGTCTAATAGAGGTGATGGAAGATAATAAATGAACCCCGCCCTGAGGTAGTAATTATTGTGGGGACGATTGCCGTCACAGTAGTATAGGCATTGATTGAAGCGCAACGTTCAATTCAAATCTCCCCACCGTCATATCTAAGCCAACATGACACCAATGGCGATGGAAATTCTCAAATCAAAGTACCCGCAAATACTGGATTTTTCATCAGACAATGTTTTGCTCAAATTCTAGACGTCGAATTAAAACAAGGCTACAGCGCCCATAAGATAAGGTGACAATTATACTTGGATCCACTTGGACTGAATACGCTTGTAGGTGCAACAGTATAATTTACATGTATAATTGAATCGCTCTCCGTCCATTAAGAATCAACGATGTGCTACCTTTTCGTGGCATCATTGGACAATGCTAACTGACAATGCTAACTGACAATGCTAACTGACAATGCTAACAGACAATGCTAACTGACAATGCTAACTGACAATGCTAACAGACAATGCTAACTGACAATGCTAACTGACAATGGTGATGGAAATTCATTTAATAATTTATGTTAATGTCATTTATTGAGGCACAGTTTTTTTTTAAATATATTTTATAAATTAAATAAAAATCCACATTTCAGCCAGGATGAGAAGGACACTTTAGCGCGTCTGTGTTTGAGATGAGTGGGCTATCGACAGTCGGACATTGCAGTAGCAGGTAGGCCTATAAAATATATGATAGAGAACAGACTAATAACTAGGTGGCCAATTCAAAAACAAAAATATTGTACCCTCTAGTTAACTGCTTAGCTTTTACTAGCATGTATTCATGTTTTCATCATGTCCTAAAAACCTTTTCCACTGACACTCGCGAATAAGGTCATATAAAAGTCGATTCACTTTTTTGGAACGATACATATGATTCATTTAAATGAAAATGTTTAACTTCGCCATTGTATTAGTTGGGATTCCAGTCTTTCAGCGGCAGGGACTGGGAGACTAGTCAGGATCGAGGGAAAGATGAACGGAGCAAAGTACAGAGAGATCCTTGATGAAAATCTGCACCAGAGCGCTCAGGACCTCAGACTGGGGCAGAGGTTCACCTTCTAACAGGACAACGACCCTAAGCACACAGCCAAGACAATGCAGGAGTGGCTTCGGGACATGTCTCTGAATGACCTTGAGTGGCCAAGCCAGAGCTCGGACTTGAACCCGATCTAACATCTCTGGAGAGACCTGAAAATAGAGGTGCTGCGATGCTCCCCATCCAACCTGACAGAGCTTGAGAAGATCTGCAAAGAAGAATGGGAGAAACTCCCCAAATACAGGTGTGCCAAGCTTGTAGCGTCATACCCAAGAAGACTCAATGCTGTAATTGCTCCCAAAGGTGCCTCAACAAAGTACTTAGTAAAGGGTCTGAATACTTATGCAAAAGTGATATTTCAGTTTACTTTATTATAAATTAGCAAACTTTTCTCAAAACTTTTTTTTGCTTTTTTTCGTCTTGATGGGGTATTGTGTGTAGACTGACGAGGGGGGGAAAAACGATTGAATCCATTCTAGAACAAGGCTGTAACGTAACGAAATGTGGAAAAAGTCAAGGGGTCTGAATACTTTGCGAATGCACTGTATATCATAAGCTGCATGTATTTTTAGATATAGGCTAGGCCTATTTTACATTTATATTATTGTAGTGTCACCATCTTTATTTATTTTTATTTATTTATTTACCATCTTTATTGCAAAAAAAGAATATACAAATACACACAACTTTAAGCTACATATTCATTTGACAAAAAGGTGATAAACTGGCCATTGATCACAGTAATTGATAAAACAGGATCATGTTTGGCAAAACAAAGTGTTTCTGAGCTTATGTCAATATTACACAGGTAAACTAACGGTTACAGAAATCAGGAATGCAGACAGGCTCTATAGACCTTCAGAAAGTATTCATCCACCTTTTGTTCCACGTTTTGTTGTGTTACAGACGGAATTCCAAATGCCTTCAATAGATGTTTTTTCTCACCCGTCTACAAAGTGAGAAAAAAAATATTTGATGATATATACACTGTATTTCTTTCTCAATGACATGTACTGCTAAATATAAAGGTTTAAGGAAATACAGGCAGGCACCACATTACTACAAGACAAGTATAAACGCAAAGCTTGTTTTCATATAACGCAACAAAAAAAAGCTTGAAAACAGTGGAATGGGATTAGTGTGGTGTGTGAAGAATCCAATACTTTAACTTGTATGCAGTGCTAATCACATTAATGTGGAAGAACCTCCTCTTAGAGTATGAATTAGGCTGTTTGAGAAGGTTTTAATCCTAAGAAACCTGCATACACATTGAAGTACAACAGACAAACATAGCTACTGTAGTAGGACAAAGATGTGTGCTGGAAAACCTTGGTATAGCATGGGTGAAATAAGCATTGTGGTGCTCATGTGAATTCACTTTTTTTATTCCCGCTTCAGACCAATGCCTACTTCTCACTTAGTAATATTTTTATGTTTTTGTTGCTTTCAATTATACTTACATTTCTGATTTGCTCCCATTGTGAAAAGACTGCAGGTTCTGTTATTTACTCTTGGTCTGAGAACAGAATGGGCAACAAGACAAGTTACCACCAAAACGAGTGATGTCATGCTACATACGGTACTAGCATACTCTATACACTCCAGGTCTGCATCCCAAATGGCAACCTATTCCCTATATGTCAGGGGAATTAAACTCTTACCCTACAAAGTCCAGAGGCAGATGGTTTTCTGTTCTAACTGATCATTAATTACACCCACCTGGTGTCCCAGGTATAAATCAGTGTCTGATTAGAGGGGAACACATTTTTTTTTTAAAGAACTGGCTTTGAAGTCCAGATTTGAGTATGAGGGCCCTATATCGTGCAGCACATTTGACCAATACCCTATGGAGTGCCATTTGGCCCTTCAAGAAGAATTCATACCCTTTGACTTATTCCGCATTTTGTTGTGTTACAGACGGAATTGAAAATGGATTAAATATATTTTCTTTTATCTCATCCATCAACACACAATACAACACACAGTACCCCACAATGACAAAGTGAAAAAAAAAGTCCGAATTTTTGCAAATGTATTGAAAATGAAATACCAAAATATTTCATTTACATAATTATTCACACCCTCTGAGACAATACCTGTTAGAATCATCTTAGGCAGCGATTACAGCTGTGAGTCTTTCCACTGTGTTTCTAGTTTCTAAAGGCTTAGAACACCAGGATTGTAAAATATTGGCACATTACTTTAATTTTGTATTCTTCCAGCTCTGTCAAGTTGGTTGTTGATCATTGCTAGACAGCCATTTAAGTCCTGCCATAGATGAGGAAATGGAAGTCAAAATTGTAACTAGGCCACTCAGGAACCTTCAATGTCGTCTTGGTAAGCAACTCCAGTGTGGATTTGGCCTTGTGTTTTAGGTTATTGTCCTGTTGAAAGGTGATTTTGTCTCCCAGTGTCTGGTGGAAAGCAGAAGGAACCAGGTTTTCCTCTAGGCCTTTACCTGTGCTTAGCTCTATTACTTAGATTTGTATTCCCCCAAAAAAAACTCCCTTGCCGATGACAAGCATACCCATAACATGATGCAGCCACCACCATGCTTGAAAATGTGAACTGTGGTACTCAGTGATGTGTTGTGTTGGATCTGCCCCAAACACAACGTTTTGTATTCAGGACATAAAGTTGATTCCTATGCCACACTTTTTGCAATTTTACTTTAGTGCTTTATTGCAAACAGGATGCATGTTTTGGAGTATTTTTTATTCTGTACAGGCTTCCTTCTTTTCACTCTGTCACCTACAGGTTAGTATTGTGGAGTAACTACAATGTTGTTGATCCATCCTCAGTTTTCTCCCATCACAACCATTCAAACAATTACATTGGCCTCATGGTGAAATCCCTGAGCGGTTTCCTTCCTCTTCTGTAACTGAGTTAGGAAGGACACCTGTATCTTTGTAGTGACTGGGTCTATTGATACACCATCCAAAGTTTAATAACTTCACCATTCTCAAAGGGATATTCATTATCTGCTTTAAATGTATTTATACCCATCTACCAATAGGTGCCCTTCTATGTGAGGCATTGGAAAACCTCCCTGGTTTTTGTGGTTGAATCTGTGTTTCAAATTCACTGCTCCGCTGAATTACAGATAATTGTAAGTGTTAGTTACAGAGATAAGGTACTAATTCTAAAAATCAGTCTAAGCAAATTCTTACTCCTGAACGTATTTAGGCTTGCCACAACAATGGGGCTGAATACTTATTGACTCAAGACATTTTTTCAGCTTTAAATGTTTAATTATTACGGAACAAAAATAAACACAACATGCGACAATGAAGCATTTTACGGAGTTACAATTCATATAATTCTCCTACAGCCACCCGATGTCACAGGAAGGCCAAACAGATCATCGAGGACAACAACCACCCGAGCCACCGATTGTTCACCCAGCTATCATCCAGAAAGCGGGGTCAGTACAGATGCATCAAAGCTGGGAACGAGAGACTGAAAAACAGCTTCTATCTCAAGGCCATCAGACTGTTAAATAGCCATCACTAGCACATTAGAGGCTGCTGCCTTATGTAAATAGACTTGAAACCACTGGCCACATTAATAATGGAACACTAGTCACTTGAATAATGTAATAATGTATCTAATGTATATACTGTATTCTATCCTATTCTACTGTATCTTAGTCTATGCCGCTCTGACATTGCTCGTCCATATATTTATATATTCTTAATTCCATTCCTTTACTCAGATTTGTGTGTATTGTGTTGGAGCTAGAAACACAAGCAATTCGCTACACCCGCAATAACATCTGCTAAACATGTATATGTGAAATACATTTGATAAGGAAATCAGTCAATTGAAATAAATAAATTAGGCCCTAATCTATGGATTTTACATGACTGGGCAGAGGCGTGGGCCTGGGAGGGCACAGGCCCAGCCACTGTGGAGCCAGGCCCACCCACTGGGGAGCCAGGCCCAGCCCCAGGGGAGCCAGGCTCACCCACTGGGGAGCCAGGCCCATTCACTGGGGAGCCAGGCCCACCCACTGGGGAGCCAGGCCCAGCCACTGGGGAGCCAGGCCCAGCCACTGGGGAGCCAGGCCCATCAGAATGAGTTTTCTCCACAAAAGGGCTTTATTAGACAGAAAATATTTTGTTCAGTAAAACTTGTAATTATTTCTCAAAACAATTCCACTTTGACATTATGGGGTATTGTGTGTAGGCCAGTGGCACAAAATCTCAATTTCATCAATTTTAGGTTCAGGCTGCATAAAGTTAAGGGGGTGAATACTCTCTGTAGGTTATAGGGTGCCACTTGGGATGTAGCCATACTGTAGGTGTAATACTGTAATGGTGCTGTAGGTCATAGGGTGCCACTTGGGATGTAGCCATACTGTAGGTGTAATACTGTAATGGTCCTGTAGGTCATAGGGTGTCACTTGGGATGTAGCCATACTGTAGGTGTAATACTGTAATGGTGCTGTAGGTCATAGGGTGCCACTTGGGATGTAGCCATACTGTAGGTGTAATACTGTAATGGTCCTGTAACAATACTCCGGTACCTGTAGCCTTCTGTTGAGAAGGGGTTTCTTCCATTGAGCGAGGCGGCAGCTGGGAGCAGGATGGCAGGAACTGACGTCAGGTCATACGCCTCATAAGAGCTGGAGGGCAGAGGTACACCACATCAACACCCCAACACAGCGTCAACCCCGCAACCCAACACAGAGTCAACCCCGCAACCCAACACAGCGTCAACCCCGCAACCCAACACAGAGTCAACCCCGCAACCCAACACAGAGTCAACGCCGCAACCCAACACAGAGTCAACCCCGCAACCCAACACAGAGTCAACCCCACAACCCAACACAGCGTCAACCCCGCAACCCAACACAGAGTCAACCCCGCAACCCAACACAGAGTCAACGCGCAACCCAACACAGAGTCAACCCGCAACCCAACACAGAGTCAACCCGCAACCCAACACAGAGTCAACCCGCAACCCAACACAGAGTCAACCCCGCAACCCAACACAGAGTCAACCCCACAACCCAACACAGCGTCAACCCCACAACCCAACACAGAGTCAACGCCGCAACCCAACACAGAGTCAACCCCGCAACCCAACACAGAGTCAACCCCGCAACCCAACACAGAGTCAACCCTAGAACCCAACACAGAGTCAACCCCAGAACCCAACACAGCGTCAACCCCGCAACCCAACACAGAGTCAACCCGCGGAACCCAACACAGCGTCAACCCCGCAACCCAACACAGTCAACCCCGCAACCCAACACAGAGTCAACCCCGCAACCCAACACAGCGTCAACCCCGCAACCCAACACAGAGTCAACCCCACAACCCAACACAGCGTCAACCCCGCAACCCAACACAGAGTCAACCCCGCAACCCAACACAGCGTCAACCCCGCAACCCAACACAGTCAACCCCGCAACCCAACACAGAGTCAACCCCGCAACCCAACACAGCGTCAACGCCACACACACACTTACAAAGTTTTCAATTGTTTAAAAACACCTAAATTCCAAAGACTGTCAGATTAGAGTCAACAGACTATGGCTTTGAATCAGAAGCGGTTTGGCTGGCTCTCTCTATTGTCTGACACACTGTAACCTACCAGCTAATCTCCCTCAGAGTAACAGTAGCGGAGAAAAAACTCCCAATTGTCATACTTGAGTAAAAGTATAGATACTTTAATAGAAAGTTACTCAAGTAAAAGTCAGCCAGTAAAATACTACTTGAGTAAAAGTATAGATACTTTAATAGAAAGTTACTCAAGTAAATGTCAGTCAGTAAAATACTACTTCAGTAAAAGTCAAAAAGTATTTGGGTTTTAAATATACGTAAGTATTAAAAGTAAAAGTATAAAAGTATTTGGTTTTAAATATACAGTGGGGCAAAAAAGTATTTAGTCAGCCACCAATTGTGCAAGTTCTCTCACTTAAAAAGATGAGAGAGGCCTGTAATTTTCATCATCATTTGTCTTCAACTATGACAGACAAAATGAGAAAAGAAAATCCAGAAAATCACATTGTAGGATTTTTAATGAATTTATTTGCAAATTATGGTGGAAAATAAGTATTTGGTCACATACAAACAAGCAAGATTTCTGGCTCTCACAGACCTGTAACTTCTTCTTTAAGAGGCTCCTCTGTCCTCCACTCGTTACCTGTATTAATGGCACCTGTTTGAACTTGTTATCAGTATAAAAGACACCTGTCCACAACCTCAAACAGTCACACTCCAAACTCCACTATGGCCAAGACCAAAGAGCTGTCAAAGGACACCAGAAACAAAATTGTAGACCTGCACCAGGTTGGGAAGACTGAATCTGCAATAGGTAAGCAGCTTGGTTTGAAGAAATCAACTGTGGGAGCAATTATTAGGAAATGGAAGACATACAAGACCACTGATAATCTTCCTCGATCTGGGGCTCCACGCAAGATCTCACCCGTGGGGTCAAAATGATCACAAAAACGGTGAGCAAAAATCCCAGAACCACACGGGGACCTAGTGAATGACCTGCAGAGAGCTGGGACCAAAGTAACAAAGCCTACCATCAGTAACACACTACGCCGCCAGGGACTCAAATCCTGCAGTGCCAGACGTGTCCCCCTGCTTAAGCCAGTACATGTTCAGGCCCGTCTGAAGTTTGCTAGAGAGCATTTGGATGATCCAGATGAGGATTGGGAGAATGTCATATGGTCAGATGAAACCAAAATATAACTTTTTGGTAAAAACTCAACTCGTCGTGTTTGGAGGACAAAGAATGCTGAGTTGCATCCAAAGAACACCATACCTACTGTGAAGCATGGGGGTGGAAACATCATGCTTTGGGGCTGTTTTTCTGCAAAGGGACCAGGACGACTGATCCGTGTAAAGGAAAGAATGAATGGGGCCATGTATCGTGAGATTTTGAGTGAAAACCTCCTTCCATCAGCAAGGGCATTGAAGATGAAACGTGGCTGGGTCTTTCAGCATGACAATGATCCCAAACACACCGCCTGGCAATCGAAGGAGTGGCTTCGTAAGAAGCATTTCAAGGTCCTGGAGTGGCCTAGCCAGTCTCCAGATCTCAACCCCATAGAAAATCTTTGGAGGGAGTTGAAAGTCCGTGTTGCCCAGCGACAGCCTCAAAACATCACTGCTCTAGAGGAGATCTGCATGGAGGAATGGGCAACAGTGTGTGAAAACCTTGTGAAGACTTACAGAAAACGTTTGACCTCTGTCATTGCCAACAAAGGGTATATAACAAAGTATTGAGATAAACTTTTGTTATTGACCAAATACTTATTTTCCACCATAATTTGCAAATAAATTAATTAAAAATCCTACAATGTGATTTTCTGGATTTCTTTTTCTCATTTCGTCTGTCATAGTTGAAGTGTACCTATGATGAAAATTACAGGCCTCTCTCATCTTTTTAAGTTGGAGAACTTGCACAATTGGTGGCTGACTAAATACTTTTTTTCCCCACTGTACGTAAGTATTTAAAGTAAATGTAATTGCTAAAATATACTTAAGTATCAAAAGTAGACATTTACGGATAGCCAGGGGAACACTCCAACACTGAGATTATTTACAAAAGATGCATTTGTGCTTAGTGAGTCCGCCAAGCCAGAGGCAGTAGGGATGACGTGTTCTCTTGATAAGTGAGTGAATTTGACCGTTTCCTGTCCTGCTAAGCATTCAAAATATAATGAGGACTTTTGGTTGTCAGGGAAAAAGTATGGAATAAAAAGTACAATACTTAAGTAGTACTTTAAAGTATTTTTGCTTAAGTACTTTACACCAATGGTGTAATAGGAGTTATGCAGGGGCAGACTGCTATTGAGAGGCCCCTTACCCACAAAAGGGATATTTTCCTCCATACATTAAGTGTTATGACGATGAATAACCTGGTGTTAAAAAAACCTTCAGTTATTGGGTTTAATTTCAGGCAATTCGTGTTAGTTTTTTCATTTGTGTTTTTTCATTTGTGTGGGGTCTGTTTCATTTGAAACATGGCTGAGTACGACTGGCATTTACGGACAGTAGAGACACAGAGCACAGTGATGGATTAATGTATTCCGGATGAGCTGCTCAGTTACCCGAAAGGCCAAGCGGGGTCTGCTTACCCAAAGGCGCAGGGGCGAGCAGGGGCGTGGGAAAGCTCCTCGCGGAGGGTATAGTGGTGAAGGTGGCCCGACCGGTGGATCTGGTAGTCTCCGGGCAGGGGAGGGATGGAGCCGCTGGGCTTCAGTGGACACTCATCTGAAGGGGGGTTCATTCTAAAGTAAGCTTGACTAAGAGAATGTCAACAAGATAAGAGTGGAAATGGAAAAACAACATTGGCTCACATAGAAGATAACTAGGCCCCAGTTGGACGTGGATGTCGCCCAAAACAAGCCTAGAAGGGTTCACACACACATAAAGGACTGTTGAATCCAAGCCTGACAATGTCAATAGCTTGGACCGCTGGAAAAATTCAAATGCTGAGGTCGCCATCTA
Organism: Brachymystax lenok tsinlingensis; assembly: GCA_030435695.1. NCBI lineage: Eukaryota > Metazoa > Chordata > Actinopteri > Salmoniformes > Salmonidae > Brachymystax > Brachymystax lenok. The sequence continues at coordinate 4,444,454 of CM059814.1, read as the reverse complement.
CTGGTGACTCTGTAGTCACACGTGTACAACATCAATCAAACTTCCTGTATACCACATTCGTAATTGTATTTATTTATTTAACCTTTATTTAACTAGGCAAGTCAGTTAAGAACAAATTCTTATTTACAATGACGGCCTAGGAACAGTGGGTTAACTGCCTTGTTCAGGGGCAGAGCTCAGGGATTCGATCTAGCAACCTTTCAGTTACTGGCCCAACACTCTAACCACTAGGCTACCCTGCCGCCCCTACGCTCTAACCACTAGGCTACCCGCCGCCCCTACGCTCTAACCACTAGGCTACCCGCCGCCCCTACGCTCTAACCACTAGGCTACCCGCCGCCCCTACGCTCTAACCACTAGGCTACCCGCCGTCCCTACGCTCTAACCACTAGGCTACCTGCCGCCCCTACACTCTAACCACTAGGCTACCTGCCACCCCTACACTCTAACCACTAGGTTACCTGCCGCCCCTACACTCTAACCACTAGGCTACCTGCCGCCCCTACACTCTAACCACTAGGCTACCTGCCGCCCCTACACTCTAACCACTAGGTTACCTGCCGCCCCTACACTCTAACCACTAGGCTACCTGCCGTCCCTACACTCTAACCACTAGGCTACCCCGCCGCCCCTACACTCTAACCACTAGGCTACCCCGCCGCCCCTACGCTCTAACCACTAGGCTACCCCGCCGCCCCTACGCTCTAACCACTAGGCTACCCGCCGCCCCTACACTCTAACCACTAGACTACCCGCCGTCCCTACGCTCTAACCACTAGGCTACCCGCCGCCCCTACGCTCTAACCACTAGGCTACCCTGCCGCCCCTACGCTCTAACCACTAGGCTACCCTGCCGCCCCTACGCTCTAACCACTAGGCTACCTGCCGCCTCTAGCTGTGGAAGAAAAGGCTCTTACAATAATAATCAATTGGGGAAAAAAATACCTCTGAAATCATACTTGGGATACATCCTGCTGTCGTTCTTCCATGTCTTATCAAACAGAAAGTGTGTCCCACAGATGTCTTTCCCTGGGTAGTTATTATCTGATGAGCCCAGCCGGGACACCTCTCTGCCCAGGAAGGAGGAAGTAGACCTGAACATATAAATAACATTCAATATTAGGCCACAAATTAACATCCATTCAACTGAATGGAGTAGTGCCTAATAATATAGCTAACCTGACTTAAATGGCACCCTACACCCTATGTTGTACACTCAACCCTATACATATCTACCTCCATCACTGCAGTATCCATGTCCCCTTACCCTATACATATCTACCTCCATCACTCCAGTATCCCTGTCCCCTTCCCCCTATACATATCTACCTCCATCACTCCAGTATCCCTGTCCCCTTCCCCCTATACATATCTACCTCCATCACTCCAGTATCCCTGTCCCCTTCCCCCTATACATATCTACCTCCATCACTCCAGTATCCCTGTCCCCTTCCCCCTATACATATCTACCTCCATCCCTCCAGTATCCCTGTCCCCTTCCCCTATACATATCTACCTCCATCACTCCAGTATCCCTGTCCCCTTCCCCTATACATATCTACCTCCATCACTCCAGTATCCCTGTCCCCTTCCCCTATACATATCTACCTCCATCACTCCAGTATCCCTGTCCCTTCCCCTATACATATCTACCTCCATCACTCCAGTATCCCTGTCCCCTTCCCCCTATACATATCTACCTCCATCACTCCAGTATCCATGTTCCCTTCCCCCTATACATATCAACAGCATCCCTGCACATGTAAATATGGTATTGGAACTGACTTAAATATTTTGTGTATATAGTATGCTTACTTAAATGTGTATTTAATATTCACTTTTTTCCCCCTTCTTCTAGTAATAAACTCAGCAAAAAAATAAACGTCCTCTCACTGTCAACTGCGTTTACTTTCAGCAAACTTAACACGTGGAAAATATTTGTATGAACATAACAAGATTCAACAACTGAGACATAAACTGAACAAGTTCCACAGACATGTGACTAACAGAAATGGAATAATGTGTCCCTGAACAAAGGGGGTCAAAATCAAAAGTAACAGTCAGTATCTGGTGTGGCCACCAGCTGCATTAAGTACTGCAGTACATCTTCTCCTCATGGACTGCACCATATTTGCCCGTTCTTGCCCCACTCTTCCACCAAGGCACCTGCAAGTTCCAGAACATTTCTGGGGGGTGTAACTCGGGCAGTAGTTGTTGCCATCCTGTACCTGTCCCGCAGGTTTGATGTTCGGATATACCGATCCTGTACAGGTGTTGTTACATGTGGTCTGCCACTGCGAGGACGATCAGCTGTCCGTCCTGTCTCCCTGTAGCGCTGTCTTTTATTTGATTTAACCTTTATGTAACTAGGCAAGTCAGAACAAATTCTTATTTTTAATGATGGCCTACCAGGGAACAGCGGGTTAACTGCCTTGTTCAGGGGCAGAACGACAGGTTTTTACCTTGTCAGCTCGGGGGATTTAATCTTGCAACCTTTCGGTTACTACTCCAACGCTCTAACCACTAGGATACCTGCCGTCCCGTCTTAGGCATCTCACAGTACGGACATTGCAATTTATTGCCCTGGCCACGTCTGCAGTCCTCATGCCTCCTTGCAGCATGCCTAAGGCACGTTCACGCAGATGAGCAGGGAACCAAGGGCATCTTTCTTTTGGTGTTTTTCAGAGTCAGTAGAAAGGCCTCTTTAGTGTCCTAAGTTTTCATAACTGTGACCTTAATTGCCTACCGTCTGTAAGCTGTTAGTGTCTTAACGACCGTTCCACAGGTGCATGTTCATTAATTGTTCATGGTCCATGGGAAACAGTGTTTAAACCCTTTACAATGAAGATCTGTGAAGTTATTTGGATTTCTACTAATTATCTTTGAAAGACAGGGTCCTGAAAAAGGGACGTTTTTTGTTGTTGCTGAGTTAACATTGTATTGACGTGCATTATAGGTTGAGTTTGCAAGAAAGGCATTTCCCTGTACATGTGCATGTGAAATTCAAACTTTATAGGGAATAGGGTGCCACAGGGCTCTGGTCTAAAGTAGGGCACTATATAGGGAATAGGGTGCCACAGGGCTCTGGTCTAAAGTAGGGCACTATATAGGGAATAGGGTGCCATAGGGTTCTAGTCTAAAGCAGTGCACTTTATAGGGAATAGGATGCCATAGGGCTCTGGTCTAAAGTAGTGCACTATATAGGGAATAGGGTGCCATTTGGGACGTAAACATTCTCTTGTACACTTAACATTACTTACCCCTCTACATTCCAGTTGGAATCCTTTCTGTCCCTGGAGTCTAGAATTTCAAAATGAAAACAAAAAGCACGTCGTGGTATTCAGCTATAAGAAAAATACTATTTACACACTATTCATATATACACAATCATATTAAATGAGATGTTAAGAATGAGGAGAGGCGCTGTGATGTGTCTTTCTATTTGTTTTTTAAAGTGTGGTGGCAGAGGATTCCGCGATGGCTCGGCTCCGTTAACGGAGGCCAAGCTTTAAACTACCGCGTAACCCATCGTCTCGTCGTGAAACATCCCCGGTGTGTAATAAAATAGGTAGGCTGGCTAGCTAGTGCTCTACAGGAGACTCCAAGGGGGGCAAAAACGATCCTGTGCATGAGTGATAAGTAGGTGCACTATACAGGGAAACCTGTCACCACAACCCTATTGACGCCACACTGGGAACCGGGGGGACATTTGGGACGCAGACATAGACCCTGGCCCGGGACATATGTATAATGCACCGTGAAGACAGTACACCGGTTATACGGCTCAAAACAAAGCGGCATGCCTTGCCCTTGAGGCAACCCATATAGTCGAAATGTGACGTGAAACGTCTTCATGATAAGGTGGTCCTCATTTTGGAGATAACGGATAATAAACTAGCACATGCCACAAGGCTTTTAAAACAATTAACCTGCACTCCACATTGCCAAATGAGCCAATAGACGAGAGTATGGGTATAGTTGTCTAGAACATATCCATCGGTCTATATCCTCACGACAAAGTATTATTCGTGTTAAATAATAAAATATCCTAAGAAAGTGGGCCGTCAGATTTAATATCATTGACTCCCATTGCACAAACCGGTTCTCCTAGTGTCCCCGCTGGCAGGCTAACGAGGCCCTAATCGTGCTGAGCTAGAAATGACATCTCTCTTACCGGGTTGAATATGGTGACATTGTAACGTCTATCATTGATAGCTAGTTTTAAAAAAATCCCTGAAACAAAGTGCACTAACTACTTGTCATTCGGGATATCGACTATTGTAACTTTTCTAGCGACCGCATTACAGGGTTTTGTAGTCGGACCTAAAACATGCGTTATAAATCAGAAGGAATTTGGATGATGATTAAAATGTACCTGCACAAAGATCATTAACAGCATGCATGACAATGTCCAGATGGAGAAATGGATTACTTCTCTAGCCTTTTAAGAAACATTTAAAAACGTCTAACCACTTACAACAATCAGACGCCAGTGTCTTTCACGGTAGCCAAACCAGATGTAGACCTGAGCATAACGAGCATCCCTACCTACCGCTCCTTGATGTATGGACATGCACAGGCTTGACCCCGGCCAGCCTTCCTCCTGGTATTTGTAACCCGGGACAGTGACTACCGGAGACAGCTCCATAGCGGCCTGGGCCTAACTCCCTGGCGGTGCTGAGAGAAGCCGCTACTTGGTGGGTCATTACCGTCGGCCTGGCTGCGGGCTGCATTGTCGCTTTATTAAACATAGTGGACGATAACACGCCACACTGTACAGGCAGTCTAGGAGCAAATAACTCGGACTAAAAAAATAAAAAAAGGCTAGTTAAAATGACCCATTACCAGTTGGTTATAACCTCTAACTAACCAGCAGAAGAGAGCTGGAGAAAGAGGATAACCTCTTAACTAGGTGATGTATTGGAGCCGTGTAGTTTCCATGGCTGCAGCAACCATTCTAGTTCTGGCCAAGCAGCATGAACCCATTCCTCATTAAAACACACCTCACCGGGTTATACTACAACTCGCCTAACCACACAGGTTACATGTAAATATAACAAATGAAATGTGCCAGCGTCGCCTAGTTACTGAGGTCCTAGTATAGAAGCTGCAAAAATGTATTTTATTGTAAAAAAAAATGTCTCAAAGCTTCAAAAACCCCTACAGGACGGTATACCTCTCCAGGAACAAACATGGGGAGTACAGTGTAATTTATGTAGGAAACCACTTGAAGGTTAATCATACTGCACAATACATATTTCAGACAGATATGAGACAAGACCAATAAGTTCCATTTTGATGTTTATTGTACAGACTCCGTATCCTTCGGGAAAAACCTGGAAGACAAGAAATTTTAATATTTAATACCAGAAAACAAGTCCCAAGTTTATTACAACAAACACATTTCCAGTTTGAGATCCTCTGTCGCCAAATGTTTTCCAGCACAAACTTTGTGAACTGAGCTTCTGAAAACACAAAACTTTCTTTAATTCAGAGTAACTAGACGGGAATATCCTTGAAGTGCCAGTAGTTTAATGTGGTTTCAGACAAATTGGCTTATATTTCTTTTCAGACTGGTTTCACCAGAGTCGATAAGATGGGGAAAAAAGTTGAGCATCATTAACCACAAAGTGTAAAACATAAACTGGACACTTCAGACTTAAGATACCCATGAACAATGTCCAAAATGGCTTTGTTCTCAATCATAGCACTGGTATAAAGTTGTAGGCAGTAGTCACCATGGGACGGCACAAGACCCGATTAATCTAGTCAAGATCTTGGGACTCAAAAGTGAATAAGACTAGGCGAAAAACAAAGTTTGAGTCCCAAATGGCACCCCATTCCCTATATAGTAAACTACTTATGGGCTGAGGTAGAGAATAGGGCATATAGGGAATCATTTGGGATACAAACCTAAACCCAACCCCCCCAGCGTTTCCCCAAAACTCAGTCCTTGAGACCCCAATGCGTGCACATTTTGATGTTTGCCACAACAATACAAAGCTTGCTGATCCCCGAATGTGCACCCCCACCCTGGGGTCCCGAGGACTGAGTTTGGGGGAAAACGCCGCCTTTAAATCTCGAGTCACCTCTAGTTCATCCTCCTGACGAGTCTGTTGATCTGGTCCTCCCGGTTTCCAGCATCTCCCCCCTCCACAAAGTGAGTGGTCTTCTTGTTCATGCCGCCGCGGGGTGTGGACAGCTTGAAGGGCCACAGGAAGTTGTTGGCAGGCTTGAAGTTCTTCCCGACCGTGTAGATCTCATGGATCAGGTCCTCCACACAGATGATACCGTATTTACCTGGAGGGACAAGGGCAGAGTGAGGACTGAGTGTACATGTGCTTAAAAAATTTTTAAAATTTTTTTTAAAAAAAGGGGCAGTCTGTAGTTCCAAGTCAAAGAGCTAGGGGAAAAAAAAATAACTGACCATCCTGGAGATAACTCATTTAAATCAAATTTAAAAAATGGTCACATTCGGAAAGTAGTGAAGACAACGACATTTTGTTACACTACAGCCTTATTCTTATCTACACACAACATCCCATAATGACAAAGTGAAACCAGGTTGTGCATTTTTGCAAATTTAATAAAAAAATAAATAAAACTTATTTACATAAGAATTCAGACCCTTTGCAATGAGAATCGAAATTGAGGCTCAAGTGCATCCTGTTCCCATTGGTCATCCTCGAGACGTTTCTTACAACTTGATCGCAGTCCACCTGCGGTAAAAGCAATTGATTGGGCATGACTTGGAAGGGCACACCTGTCTATAAGGTCCCACAGTTGCGTGTCAGATCAGCGGTCCGTGGGTCTGAGAAATAGTTGTGATGAGAATGAAACTATTTCTAGAGCGTTGAATGATTCCAAGAGCACAGCCATAAATTGGGAAAATGGGGAAAAAAATAATGAACTACACAGACTACCTAGAGCTGGCTGTCCGACCAAACTGAGCAATCTGGGGAGAACGGACTTGGTCAGGGAGGAGACCAAGAACCTGATGGTCAGCTTCTCTGCAGAGATGGTTGTCCTTCTGGAATTTTCCCATCTCTCCAGCACTCCACCAATCAGGCCTTTATGGTAGAGTGGCCAGACAGAAGCCACTCCTCAGTAAAAAGGCACATGACAGCCTGCTTGGAGTTTGCCAAAAGGCACCTAAAGGACTCTGACCATTCTCTGGTCTGATGAAACCAAGATTGAACTCCTTGGCCTGAATGCCAAGCGTCACGTTTGAAGGAAACCTGGTACCATGCCTACGGTGAAGCATGGTGGTGGCAGCATCATGCTGTGGGGATGTTTTTCAGCGGCAGGGAATGGGAGACTAGTCAGGATCGAGGGAAAGATGAACGGAGCAAAGTACAGAGAGATCATTGATGAAAATCTGCGCCAAAGCACTCAGGACCTCAGACTGGGGCGAAGGTTCACCTTCCAACAGGACAACGACCCTAAACACACAGCCAACACCACACAGGAGTGGCTTTGGGACAAGTCTCTGAATGTCCTTGAGTGGCCCAGCCAGAGCCGGACTTGAACCCGATCTAACATCTCTGGAGAGACCTGAAAATAGCTGTGCAGCGACGCTCCCCATCTAACCTGACAGAGCTTGAGAGGATCTGCAGAGAAGAATGGGAGAAACTCCCCAAATACAGGTGTGCCAAACTTGTAGCGTCATACCCAAGAAGACTCAAGGCTGTAATCGCTGCCAAAGGTGCTTCAACAAAGTACCGAGAAAAGGGTCTGAATACTTATGTAAATGTGATTTCATTTTTTTTTTAATAAATCTGCAATGATGTAGAAAAACAGTTTTTGCTTTGTCATTATGGGGTATTGTGATGTCATTATGGGGTATTGTGATGTCATTATGGGGTATTGTGTGTAGATTGATGGGCGGCAAACAGTTTAATCCATTTTAGAATAAGGCTGTAACGTAACAAAATGTGGAAAATGTCAAGGGGTCTGAATACTTTCCGTATGCTCTGTATATAGCAGATGTTATTGCTGGTGTAGCGAAAAGCTTGCAGCTCAAGGTTTGTGTATAGTAACGGGATATGTATATATGTTGCCTATTCTGTCATTTAAGATTGCAGTCGATTTTCTCAATGTGGTTTCAGACAAATTGGCTTATTTTTTCAGACTGGTTTCACCAGAGTCGATAAGATGGGGAAAAAAGTTGAGCATCATTAACCACATTGTGTAGAAGTTTGAACGACATCCATCCCAAAAGGGATCATCTTGACCTGTCTAGTCTATATTAGAGTACATGTGAAAAAGGCTTTGACTTCCAACATTATGGTCGCGTGAAGCGATTCAGTCCCATATATATATATAAAAAATCGAGTAAATGCGTACCCAGGGCCTTCTCGACCAGCGCGTTGTCTGTGAGGGCGATGCGCTGCTTGGTCATCCTACCATGGCCACGCTTGTAGATCAGCTCGCGAACAGACTTCAAGTTGGGGTACCTGGGAGACAAGAGCAGGAAAATATTATCTGTGGAACATCATTCAGGTAGTCGCAACGAAACAGTGACAACTACTGCAGCAAAACCAAAACATTTTGTTCATTTCATACCGCCACAGAAGTGTGTGACTGTTTAACTGAGCGACATTAGTAATATCAATGTGGTTTCAGACAAATTGGCTTATTTTTTCAGACTGGTTTCACCAGAGTCGATAAGATGGGGAAAAAAGTTGAGCATCATTAACCACGTTGCGTAAAACTTCCAGACAATCACTGCAGCAGAAGTTAGGTCGACCCACTACCTTAAATCACTACCAAGTAAAGCGACAACACAGAACCACAACTCTAAAATTCAACAGGGGGCCCGGCATCAAAGCAGGGGGTGCATTCATTCGTACAAAACCTGTTTGCAACATGAAGAGTTGCGCTACGACAACGAGCATTTCTTGTCGGCCAATTCAGGTTCGAAACCGTTGGCTTCCCAGTGAATACACCGTGGTAGTAATGCCAGCCTTACCCCCAAGCGATGTAGGGCTCGGCGATCCTCAACATGTTGATGGAAGCCTTGTTCAGTTTGACGAACACTCCGTTGAAGATCTGACGCAGACGCAAGAGCTGGAGGACCTTGCGCACCTTGGGGCTGACACCGTTGATACTGAGAGAGGGCGGGGGGGGCAGAAAGAGAGAGGAACAGTGTTAGAATTATGTTCAGCACAGCATCACTGGTCTTAATTGCCAGTCGGCTTTCAGTTTACATTCAATGTGGTTTCAGACAAATTGGCTTATTTTTTCAGACTGGTTTCACCAGAGTCGATAAGATGGGGAAAAAAGTTGAGCATCATTAACCACATAGTGTAGAAGTTTGAAAGACAGGAAGAAGACATTGTCACCGAGCTATACCAAGTAACAAATAAAATCAATGTCCAGGTAACGATGTCCAGGTAAAATCAATGTCCAGGTAAAATACAAAATCAATGTCCAGGTAAAATACATCCATGTTCTACCCAGCACCTGAGTAATAGTGTACGAGACAGACATGGGAGAATCGGACAAAAACAGGGATTAAAAATATGCATTCAGCAGTCTACTCGACAGAAACATACCCCCTGATCCTGATGACAAAGGCCAGCTTGGGCTCAGCTGGGACGTAGAAGTTTCCAACCTTGCGGGCTGTCCGGCCCATACGGATCTCACGTCGGTACATCTCCCTGTACTCCTTGTGGTACTTCTCAGCCCTCTTGTAGATCAGTTTCCTGGTCACCTTGCGAGTCTGGGGGGGGATATAAAAGCATCAACTATGAGTCGGAGCAGAACACTACAGCTGGGTAAACACGTCAAGTTAACGTCACAGTATGACCGATGTTGGCTGTTTTAGCAGGATGTAGGGCCGTTCTATGTAGAGACAAAAGGCAATTCAAGAGGGCGCTACGAAATGTAGTTCTTTGCCCTGTGTCGTATATGATAAAAACTATTCTCTACAATATTATAAAACCTCGGACTTGACAGTGTTGATTAAATAAGAAGGTTCATTTGCTTTGACTTGCTAGTTTAGACTGCCACTCTTGGTTGTATATCTTGCACATTTGGTGTTGGACCAATCAATTTATACACAAACACACTTGTAAACCCCTGAAATAAATTCATCAGTTAAAATGGGTGAACCCGCCATGAGGATGCAACGTTGAAATCAAACGTTTGTCACACGCACCAAATACAACAGGTGTAGTAGACCCTCCAGTGGAAATGCTTACTGACAAGTCCACAACCAACAATGCAGTTTCAATTGTTATAGCTGACCATGCTCATTCAGGACATTTCTATGTGGTTTCAGACAAAATTGGCTTATATTTATTTTCAGACTGGTTTCACCAGAGTCGATAAGATGGGGAAAAAAAGTTGAGCATCATTAACCACGTTGTAGTTGTCCCGTTTGAATGCCAGTGGGTTGCTTTTACCCCCCCACCTCACAACCAGGCAGGTCTACGCAGTACATCCAACAGCATTTCAGGGGAGATTCAAAGCATTGTAACCATAAACACAGGGAAACCTGCTAGTTAGGTTATAACTTGGGGTTAGTTAATAATAATAATAAATAAAAACTTGCCTTTTTCTCGGCCAGCATCTTCTTGATGCGCATGGCCTTCATGGTGGCGAAGGCCTTCCGCCTCTTCAAGAGGCTCTCAGGGACCGCCGGGACCTTCTTCCTGCAAGACACGACACTTTCTTTACCGGGGAATAATAGTTTACCATGGAGGTGACTGACCGAGGAATAAAACAACTGAACACGACCAACAAACTAAAACATGTGGAGAGAAAACTCTTGACCGCTAGACATTTCCAGACCCGGACTTAGTAGCTATCCCAGCTTGTTACGTTTCACCCGCCAAAAGTCTAACTTGGGTGATATTATGGGGATCAAAAAAAACAAAACAAAAAAGAAGCGAAATAGTTGTGAAAATACACGTGTCAAGACATGGACATGTCAGTAACAGTCCGAACCGCGGATCTCGGTTACAACCAGCATGTTCCCCCATCCATCCATCCCATCCAGGCCAGAGTCAAAAACACATTCACTCAAAATAAATACCCTGGAGAAAAGAAAAAATAACAAATCGACACTAACGCCACGACAACAACCATGTTATTTAGCTGCTGAGATGTGGAATAGAAGTGTGTTAAATGGGTAGATGGTGATAGATAGTGTGTCGGGGGGGGAAACCACTCACTCTGCGTCCGCCATTCTGTCCAGCGAGAAAGAGGACGGCTGTGCCGCGCATGCGTGGCTTAAACGCTCGTCAGGACCCACCGCGGTCGCTGTCGACTGAAACTGCCTGACAAGAATTAGCTCTTTGTCGCGCGTCTCGCAGAATCCGTGGGGTGGGGTGGGGTGGGGGCAAAACTCAACACGACAAAAAAAAGGTTACATTTATTTTATTTAACCTTTATTTAACTAGGCAAGTTAGTTAAGAACAAATTCTTATTTACAATGACGGCCTACCCCATGGAGCTGGTGGAGAGAATGCCAAGCTGTCATATAGACAAAGGGTGGCTACTTTGAAGAATCTCAAATATAATATATATATATATATATATATATATATATATATATATATATATATATATAAATAACACTTTTTTAGTTCCATATGTGTTATTTCATAGTTTTGATGTCTTCACTATTATTCTACAAAATAGACATTTGTAAAAAATAATCAAAATAAAGGAAAAACCCCTTGAATGAGTAGGTGTGTCCAAACTTTTGACTGGTACTGTATGTAAAAAGAAGTCACTGTAAAAAAATGGCAGGTAAACTTTTTTTGAGATGTGTGCAACTAGTACATCACCAATCCATTGTCATTGACCTTGTAAAGCATAGCATGGCCATATTATCCAAAACTACAACCATGGGAAAAAAACAGTTAACTTCCCCCCCTCTCTTTATTTAACTAGGCAAGACGGTTAAGAACAAATTCTTATTTACCATGACGGCCTACCCTGGCCAAACACTAACCCAGACGATGCTGGTCAATTGTGTACCGCCCTATGGAACTCCCAATCACGGCCTGGAGTCAAACCAGGGTCTGTCGTGACGCCTCTAGCACTGAGATGCAGTGCCTCAGACCACTGTGCCACTCGGAGATCCATTTATATTACTGTGAACTTTGAGGGATTTAAAATGAATGCAGACACGTGACAAAATGTTTACCATCCATTTTCACTGTGTTAATATTGAGTTAGAATCCCTCAAAGTTCCCTATAATAGAACAGAATCATTATTTTTCCCCATCATGGAGATGGCATAATATGGACATCGTATGGTAAACAACGACCATCACACTGGATTCATGATCTACTAGTGGGCACATCTAAAAAAAAAAAAGTCTAACAGACATTTGTACAGTTCTTTACAAAATGTTTTTTGCATAGTGGTCCTCAAAGTTCACTGTAATATTAACTTATTTAAAAAATACATTAAAATAAAGAATGTAGGGAAAGACCAAAAACATGTAGTTTTATGCAGTAGTCAATATCAATGTAGTACTAACAATAACTAAAGGTAGAACAACAGCACAGAATTAAAAAAATATGTAAATAAGAAGAACACGAGAAAATAAGTAAGCATACTATATACAGGGTCAGTTCCAGTACCATATTTACAATGTGCAGGGATAATAGAGATAGATATGAATAGGGGGAAGGGGACAGGTATACTGGAGTGATGGAGGTAGATATGTATAGGGGGAAGGGGACAGGGATACTGGAGTGATAGAGGTAGATATGTATAGGGGGAAGGACAGGGATACTGGAGTGATGGAGGTAGATATGTATAGGGGGAAGGAAACAGGGATACTGGAGTGATGGAGGTAGATATGTATAGGGGGAAGGGGACAGGGATACTGGAGTGATGGAGGTAGATATGAATAGGGGGAAGGAGACAGGGATACTGGAGTGATGGAGGTAGATATGTATAGGGGGAAGGACAGGGATACTGGAGTGATGGAGGTAGATATGAATAGGAGGAAGGGGACAGGGATACTGGAGTGATGGAGGTAGATATGAATAGGGGGAAGGGGACAGGGATACTGGAGTGATGGAGGTAGATATGTATAGGGGGAAGGAAACAGGGATACTGGAGTGATGGAGGTAGATATGTATAGGGGAAGGGGACAGGATACTGGAGTGATGGAGGTAGATATGAATAGGGGGAAGGAGACAGGGATACTGGAGTGATGGAGGTAGATATGTATAGGGGGAAGGACAGGGATACTGGAGTGATGGAGGTAGATATGAATAGGAGGAAGGGGACAGGGATACTGGAGTGATGGAGGTAGATATGAATAGGGGGAAGGGGACAGGGATACTGGAGTGATGGAGGTAGATATGTATAGGGGAAGGACAGGGATACTGGAGTGATGGAGGTAGATATGTATAGGGGAAGGGGACAGGGATACTGGAGTGATGGAGGTAGATATGTATAGGGGAAGGGGACAGGGATACTGGAGTGATGGAGGTAGATATGTATAGGGGAAGGGGACAGGGATACTGGAGTGATGGAGGTAGATATGAATAGGGGAAGGGGACAGGGATACTGGAGTGATGGAGGTAGATATGTATAGGGAAGGGGACAGGGATACTGGAGTGATGGAGGTAGATATGTATAGGGGGAAGGGGACAGGGATACTGGAGTGATGGAGGTAGATATGAATAGGAGGAAGGGGACAGGGATACTGGAGTGATGGAGGTAGATATGAATAGGGGGAAGGGGACAGGGATACTGGAGTGATGGAGGTAGATATGTATAGGGGAAGGGACAGGGATACTGGAGTGATGGAGGTAGATATGTATAGGGGAAGGACAGGGATACTGGAGTGATGGAGGTAGATATGTATAGGGGAAGGGACAGGGATACTGGAGTGATGGAGGTAGATATGTATAGGGGAAGGGGACAGGGATACTGGAGTGATGGAGGTAGATATGTATAGGGGAAGGGGACAGGGATACTGGAGTGATGGAGGTAGATATGAATAGGGGAAGGGGACAGGGATACTGGAGTGATGGAGGTAGATATGTATAGGGGAAGGGGACAGGGATACTGGAGTGATGGAGGTAGATATGTATAGGGGGAAGGGGACAGGGATACTGGAGTGATGGAGGTAGATATGTATAGGGGGAAGGTGACTGTATACAGGGTCAGTTCCAGTACCATATTAACAATGTGCAGGGATACTGGAGTAATAGAGGTAGATATGTATAGGGGGAAGGGGACGAGGCATCAGTATATATGATAAACAGAGTAGCAGCAGCGTAAATTATGATTGTATGTGAGTGTGTAGAGTCCTGTGAGTGTGCACAGAGACAGTGGAAAAATAACAAGAGTGCGTCTATGTTTGTGTGTGTGCGTGCATGGGTGCGTGCGTGTACTGTTTTTGTATGTTATGGCTGTCAAACACATCACGCTTTGACAATTGCTCAACAGCAATGCCGTTAGGTATCCAAGTAATTATTTATAAGGTCGTGAAAATAAAATAGACGATTTGGTATAAATTTTGATTACGGAAATATTGAATTAGTGTGCTTCAAAACTGTTTCGAATGATTTCTCTAGCAGCGCATTTGAGAGTATCCGTTTTCAGACCAGAAAACAGTCAATACCGTAAAGTGCTGTGTATTCACGCATAGAAATTCAGGAGGACCCTGAAGACCGGTTGGCTTTGAACCGCGTTTTGCGACTGTCGGCTCACTCGACCGCAGTCTGTTTGTGATGGTGTTCTTTGTTCTCACACTCAGTCATAGAACAGTAATGAATGGATTGGCAAGATTTTGACACTGTTAACTTGTAGAAGACTAGTGGGAAAGTTGAAACCACCTAAATATACACACATTCACTAAACATTTAGTATTTAAAACACAAACATTAATTTCCCAAAAAACATTTTTTCTATAATCCTACAGGCTCTTTATCATTCTCCGTATCTCAAATCCCAATGCATACAACATTACACATGCCCACCATGGTACTGGGCAGCTGCTATTTTGCTGTATATTTCAAGTGCACTCGAAAACAGATGTTTATCTTATTTCAGTCTGGGAACTACAGTGTTCACACCCCTTTACTTTTCCCACATTTTCAGCGTAAATGAATTAAATTGAGATTGTGTGTCACTGATCTACACACACAATAATGTCAAAGTGGAATTTTGTTTGTAGAAATGTAAAAAAAAAAAATAATTAAATTGAAAAGCTCAAATGTTGTGAGTCAATAAGTATTCAACCCACTTTGTTATGGCTAAACCTAAATAAGTTCAGGTATAAAAAAAATGGACAAAATGCTTAACAAATCACATAAAAAGTAACATGGACTCACTCTGTGTTCAATAAAAGTAGTTAACATGATTTTTTTTAAATAACTACACCATATCTGTACCCCACACATACAATTATCTGTATTTTTACTACTGATACTTAAGTGTATTTCAAACCAAAATACTTTTAGACTTTTACTCAAGTAGTATTTTACTGGGTGACTTTCCCTTAAGTCATTTTCTATTAAGGGATCTTTATTTTTACTCAAATAATGACAATTGGGTAGTTTTTCCACCACTGCTAGTTTTCTTCAAGTAGCCAAACAACAAAACTAGGCTACTTAATTGGGAAGATGCCCGAAGCCTGTGCAGTGGTGTTCAAATGTAGGCCAAGTCGTTTTTGTTCTCCTTAAAATGAACGCAAATATTGCATCACAGGCTACACATCTTTGAAAACAGAAGTGTTTTATATGAGATTTTTTACCCAAAGTGGATTTCTGTTTTCTCACTGAATAGTTTTTCTTGTTCTCTTGGCCTTCGTCAGAGCTTTTTTACACTAAAGACTAAACCATCTTCTGATTTCTGAATGTGTCGAGCTCCAGGAACTCAGGATGTGGCTATGTTATTGATGTCATGTCAATCAGGCCTTATGACTTGAACATATTGGATTGGTTTAGTTTTGTAAGCTACCTATTGAATTATTTAATTTACGGATCCAGCCTTAGCAGTCATTCTGATCTCGTTCCCAACGATCAGTGCTTTAGTTTATCATGTTGCTGTCCAGCGGTTCTGAACTTGCCACGCAGCCGACTGTCCACATCTTTCTGTGTCACAGCTTTTTGATTTAAACATTTGAAACGTTTTGGTGTGTGTACGAGGCTATTTGGTTTATTGTTTACTTGTTACAGCGCTTTGGTTTCACTAATAGATATGTTGAAATTGAATCAAATTCTCTGTTTCTGTCTTCAGTCCTTTTTAAATAGGATAGATGGCCTATATGGTCTTTAGGTTGAATGTGATAGTCTGTCTATAACCAGCCTGAATAGGCCTATAACTCCATTAGGTTGAATGTGATAGTCTGTCTATAACCAGCCTGAATAGGTCTATAACTCCATTAGGTTGAATGTGATAGACCTATTCAGGCTGGTTATAGACAGACTATCACATTCAACCTAATGGAGTTATAAGCCTATTCAGGCTGGTTATAGACAGACTATAACTCCATTAGGTTGAATGTGATAGTCTGCCTATAACCAGCCTGAGTAGGCCTATAACTCCATTAGGTTGAATGTGATGGTCTGTCTATAACCAGCCTGAGTAGGTCTATAACTCCATTAGGTTGAACGTGTTAGTCTGTTTATAACCAGCCTGAGTAGGCCTATAACTCCATTAGGTTGAATGTGATGGTCTGTCTATAACCAGCCTGAGTAGGCCTATAACTCCATTAGGTTGAATGTGATGGTCTGTCTATAACCAGCCTGAGTAGGCCTATAACTCCATTAGGTTGAATGTGATAGTCTGTCTATAACCAGCCCAAAACAAACATATATATATATATATATATATATATATATATATATATATACATAACACAGGCTCTACGATGGAACTGTCCCTGCACAATAACACGTCGCACGTAAGCCGATACAACAGAGCACAGGTACTCACAGGACCAACGGACATGGAAAAATAATCAACAAGGACAATGGGGAACAGAGGGAACATATATCCACCCACTAATCAGGGGGAATGGGAACCAGGTGTCCGTAATGAGACAAGACAGTCCGGGGTTGGTGGTAATGAATCCAGTTCAGTGATGCCTAGAAGGCCGGTGATGTAGACCTCCAGAGCTGGTGAACGGAATGAGCAGCAGTACCTGGGGGATGCGTGACAGAGAGAGACGGAGAGAGACAGAGAGAGAGAGAGGGAGAGAGAGAGAGAGAAAGAGAGAGAGAGAGAGAGAGAGAGAGAGAGAAGAGAGAGAGAGAAAGTTGACATTAATACAATTGGAAATGAGCTATTATGCCTATATATATAGAGCTACTGACCCTGTATATAGCTACTGACCCTGGAACTGTCCCTGTATATAGCTACTGACCCTGGAACTGACCCTGTATATAGCTACTGACCCTGTAACGGTCCCTGTATATAGCTACTGACCCTGTCTATAGCTACTGACCCTGTATATAGCTACTGACCCAAGATATAGCTACTGACCCTGTATTTAGCTACTGACCCTGTATATAGCAACTGACCCTGGAACTGACCCTGTATATAGCTACTGACCCTGTATATAGCTACTGACCCTGGAACTGACCCTGTATATAGCTACTGACCCTGGAACAGTCCCTGTATATAGCTACTGACCCTGTCTATAGCTACTGACCCTGTATATAGCTACTGACCCTGTATATAGCTACTGACCCTATATATAGCTACTGACCCTGTATATAGCTACTGACCCTGTATATAGCTCCTGACCCTGGAACTGACCCTGTATATAGCTACTGACCCTGTATATAGCTACTGACACTGTATATAGCTACTGACCCTATATATAGCTACTGACCCTGTATATAGCTACTGACCCTGTATATAGCTACTGACCCTGGAACTGACCCTGTATATAGCTACTGACCCTGTATATAGCTACTGACCCTGTATATAGCTACTGACCTTGAATATAGCTACTGACCCTGTATATAGCTACTGACCCTGTACATAGCTACTGACCCTGGAACTGACCCTGTATATAGCTACTGACCCTGGAACTGTCCCTGTATATAGCTACTGACCCTGGAACTGACCCTGTATATAGCTACTGACCCTGGAACAGTCCCTGTATATAGCTACTGACCCTGTCTATAGCTACTGACCCTGTATATAGCTACTGACCCTGTATATAGCTACTGACCCTATATATAGCTACTGACCCTGTATATAGCTACTGACCCTGTATATAGCTCCTGACCCTGGAACTGACCCTGTATATAGCTACTGACCCTGTATATAGCTACTGACACTGTATATAGCTACTGACCCTATATATAGCTACTGACCCTGTATATAGCTACTGACCCTGTATATAGCTACTGACCCTGGAACTGACCCTGTATATAGCTACTGACCCTGTATATAGCTACTGACCCTGTATATAGCTACTGACCCTGAATATAGCTACTGACCCTGTATATAGCTACTGACCCTGCAACTGACCCTGTATATAACTACTGACCCTGTACATAGCTAATGACCCTGTATATAGCTACTGAGCCTGTATATAGCTACTGACCCTGTCTATAGCTACTGACCCTGTCTATAGCTACTGACCCTGTATATAGCTACTGACCCTGGAACTGACCCTGTATATAGCTACTGATCCTGGAACTGTCCCTGTATATAGCTACTGACCCTGGAACTGTCCCTGTATATAGCTACTGACCCTGGAACTGACCCTGGAACTGTCCCTGTATATAGCTACTGACCCTGGAACTGACCCTGTATATAGCTACTGACCCTGGAAATGTCCCTGTATATAGCTACTGACCCTGGAACTGTCCCTGTATATAGCTACTGACCCTGTATATAGCTACTGATATAGCTACTGACCCTGGAACAGTCCCTGTATATAGCTACTGACCCTGGAACTGTCCCTGTATATAGCTACTGACCCTGGAACTGTCCCTGTATATAGCTACTGACCCTGGAACTGACCCTGTATATAGCTACTGACCCTGGAACTGTCCCTGTATATAGCTACTGACCCTGGAACTGACCCTGTATATAGCTACTGACCCTGGAACTGTCCCTGTATATAGCTACTGACCCTGGAACTGTCCCGGTATATAGCTACTGACCCTGGAACTGACCCTGTATATAGCTACTGACCCTGGAACTGACCCTGGAACTGACCCTGTATATAGCTACTGACCCTGGAACTGACCCTGTATATAGCTACTGACCCTGGAACTGACCCTGGAACTGTCCCTGTATATAGCTACTGACCCTGGAACTGACCCTGTATATAGCTACTGACCCTGGAACGGTCCCTGTATATAGCTACTGATCCTGGAACTGTCCCTGTATATAGCTACTGACCCTGGAACTGACCCTGTATATAGCTACTGACCCTGGAACTGTCCCTGTATATAGCTACTGACCCTGGAACTGACCCTGTATATAGCTACTGACCCTGGAACTGTCCCTGTATATAGCTACTGGCCCTGGAACTGACCCTGGAACTGTCCCTGTATATAGCTACTGGCCCTGGAACTGACCCTGGAACTGTCCCTGTATATAGCTACTGGCCCTGGAACTGACCCTGGAACTGTCCCTGTATATAGCTACTGGCCCTGGAACTGACCCTGGAACTGTCCCTGTATATAGCTACTGACCCTGGAACTGTCCCTGTATATAGCTACTTACTTTCTTGTGATCAATAAAAACAATACTCTTTAATATATAGGCTATACTTGAATAGAATTACAATTGATGTGTACATGTCGACTGGTTTTACAAGACTTTGGATGACATTTATATTTAACTTATACAGTTTCATAACTTTAAATCAAACTGACATATTACTCATGTAATAAACAAAAACAGTAAAATCGGCATCATTGATAAACGCTTCTGTACAGACGCCACGTTTACAGTTAGGTTATCTTTACAGAGTCGGAATGTTGTTTTATTTAATGACTGAAAGAAAATGAAGACAATTGCTTAATACACTTTCCCTCTATTTTCATTCAGCTGACAACACTTCAAAAGCCCTACAGGTGGCACAAGAGAGCTCAACAATCCAACCTCCAGTTTCCACTACGCGCCTTTTCATTTGCCTAAAGACAAGCCACTTCTCTATTTCTGTCAGGCGCAACAGCCCTCGTCCTGCTGGGGTCCATTGCTAGGCAGTGGTTTATAAAGCTCAGGAGCCGCTGTGATGTGATGAGAGCATTGCAGGACTGTCAGTGCTGCAGATGGACGGGTGCGACACAGCGGCTCTGTCTACACGCAACTCCGGCCGCACTTAATCTATGCGCACTTGGGACAAGCCGGACTGTTTGCAAGATCGGGAAACAACTTGACAAGATCAACAACTTTTCGAACATTTGTTGAGCCTAGCATTCATTGATTCAGTTCATTTCTGCATTCTTTTTGTTGTTTTGACGTAGAGTAATTTATATATATATATAAAAAAACAAACATACATTAGTCCAGTAGACCTCTATTCTATTCAGACCGGTTGTTTTATAAACAACACGGGCGATATTAGTTTACAAGTCATTTCGGTAAATAGCCTTATTTATCACAACTTTGGCTGCAATAACTCCTTTAAACCACAGTAAAGCAAACTGTGTGCGCTTTCTATACAATATTATCTCCGTTGTTTCATCGTCTTGCTCATTGCCATCGCGTTCAAGATGATCAACGCTATGGTCATTTTTGCGGAATTCTTCGTGGTAATCTTGAAAGTGCTCTGGGCTTTTGTCACCGCCGGGGCGAAATGGGTGGTGCGGCCGAAGGAGAAGAGTGTAGCGGGACAGGTGTGTGTGATCACCGGGGCTGGAAGCGGCCTCGGCCGGCTGTTCGCCAAGGAGTTCGCCCGGAGACGGGCTGTACTGGTGCTATGGGACATCAACAGCCAAAGCAACGAGGAGACCGCGGAGTTGGTGAGGGAAATCTACCGGGAGCTGGACACTAAATCCCCGATGTCCAAAGAAGGTGAGTTGCCTGAAAATCTCTGTCATCCGATTTGTTTGCAACGCTCATTAGCTTGATCAACTATTGTCTGGTCAGGCGGGGTCACCCTAGGCGTTATTCTATTGATCTCAAACTTGTAATAGCAAGATTGTCTCTTGTTTAAACATGAGGGTGTTTTTAAGGCGACCAACCTATTTACTGACGACTCCGTGTATTAGCGTACAGGAGTACATTGTTGCAGCTCTGATGCGCAGCTGGGCTATATTATTCTGAGGAGAACTTCATTCGGTTAACCATGCGTGGGTACGGTGCACTCGCCACAGGGCAGCTCCCTGTTTTTTTTTTTCTCTCTCTCTCTCTCTCTCTCTCTCCCCTGTGGGTCTGTGCTAGTAGCCTACCCAGTCATTGCCTATAGGGGCGAACGTGTATAGGCTCAGGTTTGACCAACCACCACACACAGGAGTGCTCAGCAGCTATAGAGGGGTGAAAATGATATGTTGCATGGCAGTTAGAGAGTCTGACTTGTCCATAAACTTCAAATGAGAAGTTTATTTTCCATGGCTCGATTTAAAAAAAAAAAAATGTGTTATAGCCTTATTCTGATTTGGACTGTCTGTCTTCCAGTGATGTACTGTGGTGTGGTCCGTTCTCACTCCCTCTCTCTTCCTCCCTCTCTCTTCCTCCCTCTCTCTTCCTCCCTCTCTTCCTCCCTCTCTCTTCCTCCCTCTCTTCCTCCCTCTCTCTTCCTCCCCCTCCATCTATCCAGCAGCAATTGGAGCGCTAGAGGAGGTGCTTCCGTTCAAGCCGCAGGTGTACACGTACGTGTGTGACGTGGGCAAGCGGGAGAGTGTGTACTCCACGGCGGAGAAGGTGCGTCGGGAGGTGGGCAACGTGGACATGTTGATAAATAACGCCGGCGTGGTCTCTGGTCACCACCTCCTGGAGTGTCCTGACGAGCTGATCGAACGCACCATGGTGGTCAACTGCCACGCACATTTCTGGGTGAGTACCACACGCCTACTGCACTGTCATCCCTATCCCCCCTACCTACTGTACTGTCATCCCTATCCCCCCTACCTACTGTACTGTCATCCCTGTCCCCCCTACCTACTGTACTGTCATCCCTGTCCCCTGTACCTACTGTACTGTCATCACTATCCCCCCTACCTACTGTACTGTCATCCCTGTCCCCCTACCTACTGTACTGTCATCACTATCCCCTGTCCCTCATACCTACTGTACTGTCATCCCTGTCCCCCTACCTACTGTACTGTCATCACTATCCCCCATAACTACTGTACTGTCATCCCTGTCCCCTACCTACTGTACTGTCATCACTATCCCCCTACCTACTGTACTGTCATCCCTGTCCCCATACCTACTGTACTGTCATCACTATCCCCTGTCCCCCCATACCTACTGTACTGTCATCCCTGTCCCCCCTACCTACTGTACTGTCATCCCTGTCCCCCTACCTACTGTACTGTCATCCCTGTCCCCCCATACCTACTGTACTGTCATCACTATCCCCTGTCCCCCTACCTACTGTACTGTCATCACTATCCCCTGTCCCCCTACCTACTGTACTGTCATCACTATCCCTGTCCCCCTACCTACTGTACTGTCATCCCTGTCCCCCCATACCTACTGTACTGTCATCACTATCCCCTGTCCCCCCTACCTACTGTACTGTCATCCCTGTCCCCTGTCCCTGTAAACCTACTCCTCTCACAGCCTTGACCTCCGGTTGACCCTTTAGGGCGCCCAACAAAAATAGACTGGATCAACAATGTTGATATTGTATGGTGGTGTTTAAAGCCCCCCTTGGCCAGTTTATTGGGTGGTAAACGGGGTTATTCCTGTGATTACTGTTTGACTCATTCAAATGATTGCTAGCCTTTATGATTTAATTCATTCAGGGTTGGAAAGCTCTCTGTGAACGGCCATGTTGTCGAGCATTAGGACCCACATAGTTTAAACATCCCTTCATTAATAAGAAAATATGTACTACTGCATCTAGTCCAATCTGTGTGGATTATATTGTAATAACATAGTGACAGCATCCATTCTGTCGAACCTCTCACCTAAACTTGTCACCATCTCCGAGCTTCCATGATCAGTGATGATCATCACCTCTTTATACTGGTCTGGTGTTTACTGTCCAGCCTTATACTGGTCTGGTGTTTACTGTCCAGCCTTATACTGGTCTGGTGTTTACTGTCCAGCCTTATACTGGTCTGGTGTTTACTGTCCAGCCTTATACTGGTCTGGTGTTAACTGTTCTAGTAATGTCTCTCGGGATGTATCTTAACACATCATAGCTGGACGGCCTGGTCTCTCTCTCTCTCTCCCTACCCTGTGTGTGCCAAACTATGGTTTATTTTGGTGTGTGTCTTTCTCTGGGTCTGGAAAGTAAATTCTGACCATAAATATGGCTGTCTGCATCTGCAGTCACCATACGTTTCTCTCCTCTACCAGCCTCAGAAAGAGAGAGAGAGGTGGGCTGGGTTGGATGTTGTAACAACTGAAGCCAGCTGTTTGGCAGGCAGGCAGACCGAGATAAGTTGCCTCCCAAATATAGGGTCCTGGTCAAAGGTAGTGCACTACATAGGGAATAGAGTGCCATTTGGGAGGCAGGAATAGACTGAAGAGCCCACTGGTATGTCAAGCCCCTCTGCACTGACTGAGCTGGGGTGAAGCCGAGAGAGACGCTCTCCAGCCATTGTAGTGGTCTCAGACCTCTATAGGGCATTGAATAGGATAGTCCTTCCCCTTGCCTGCTTTCTCCACACAGCCTGACTGGCTGCATCCCAAATGGCTCTCTATTCCCTACATTGTGCACTATGGGTTCTGGTCAACAGTAGTGTACTATATAGGGAATAGCGTATAATTTGGGACAGGTTTGTGTTCTCCATTTGTTTTCCCTCTTTCTCGCTTGCCAACATGAATATTTATCTTAGAGACTAGATGTACTACAGACAGACACACTCAATCTGCTTGGCCTGAGCAATGGGTCCTGCGGTGCAAACAGACAGACAAGCTCTCTTTCGTATCGTCCGAGATCCCTAAAGATTGGAAAGCTGCCGCGGTCATCCCCCTCTTCAAAGGGGGAGACACTCTAGACCCAAACTGTTACAGACCTATATCCATCCTGCCCTGCCTTCCTAAAGTCTTCGAAAACCAAGTTAATAAACAGATCATTGACCATTTTGAATCCCACCGTACCTTCTCCGCTGTGCAATCCGGTTTCTGAGCTGGTCACGGGTGCACCTCAGCCACGCTCAAGGTACTAAACGATATCATAAACGCCATCGATAAAAGACAGTACTGTGCAGCCGTCTTCATTGACCTGGCCAAGGCTTTTGACTCTGTCAATCACCGTATTCTTATCGGCAGACTCAACTTCTCAGACAGAGTTCAGTGTGTCAAATCGGAGGGCCAGTTGTCCGGACCTCCGGCAGTCTCTATGGGGGTACCACAGGGTTAAATTCTCAGGCCGACTCTTTTCTCTGTATATATCAATGATGTCGCTCTTGCTGCTGGTGATTCTCTGATCCACCTCTACGCAGACGACACCATTCTGTATACTTCTGGCCCCTCTTTGGACACTGTGTTAACTAACCTCCAAACGAGCTTCAATGCCATACAACACTCCTTCCGTGGCCTACAACTGCTCTTAAACACTAGTAAAACTAAATGCATGCTTTTCAACCGTTCACTGCCCGCACCTGCCCGCCCGACTAGCATCACTACCCTGGACGGTTCTGACTTAGAATATGTGGACAAACACCTAGGTGTCTGGCTAGACTGTAAACTCTCCTTCCAGACTCATATTAAACATCTCCAATCCAAAATTAAATCTAGAACCTGCTTCCTATTTCGCAACAAAGCCTCCTTCACTCACGCCGCCAAACATACCCTCGTAAAACTGACTATCCTACCGATCCTCTACTTTGGCGATGTCATTTACAAAATAGCTTCCAATACTCTACTCAGCAAACTGGATGCAGTCTATCCCAGCTCACTGGTCACGATAACAACACCCACCCGTAGCACGCGCTCCAGCAGGTATATCTCACTGGTCACCCCCAAAGCCAACACCTCCTTTGGCTGCCTTTCCTTCCAGTTCTCTTCTGCCAGTGATTGGAACGAATTACAAAAATCGCTGAAGCTGGAGACTTTATATCTCCCTCACTAACTTTAAGCATCAGCTATCTGAGCAGCTAACCAATCACTGCACCTGTAAATAGCCCACCTGTAAATAGCCCACCCAATCCACCTTCCTCATCCCCGTATTGTTTTTATTTACGTTTCTGCTCTTTTGCACCCCAGTATCTCTACTTGCACATCATCATCTGCTCATCTATCACTCCAGTGTTAATCTGCTAAATTGTAATTTACTTCGCTACTATTGGCCTATTTATTGTCTTACCTCCTCACGCCATTTGCATACACTGTATATAGACCTTTATTTTCTTCTATTGTGTTATTGACTGTTATTGACTTGTTTTACTCCATGTGTAACTCTGTGTTGCTGTTTGTGTCGCGCTGCTTTGCTTTATCTTGGCCAGGTCGCAGTGGTGAATGAGAACTTGTTCTCAACTGGCCTACCTGGTTAAATAAATAAAACGGACAGACCGAAACACTCAATCTGCTTGGCCTGAGCAATGGGTCCTGTGGTACAGACACACACTCAATCTGCTTGGCCAGAGTAGTTAATTAAAAGCCCATTGAAAGGGCACATCCTGTCTGCAGGGTGTGTGTTAGTAAACGAGTCCAGGAGATTGTTTAGAGACCTGCAGTGAGAGCCGACTCACTCTGAAGAACCAGGAGGATTTTTATATATTTCTTAATGTTTGTTTACATGTGGTAGTGATGAATGATGCGTTGATTTATCAGAGTGGGTGTTTTGTTTGCTGCTCTCTGATGCTGCAGGGCTTTGAGGGGAGAGGCTGTCTTTCATTCTCAGGGCTCTGAGTGGAGAGGCTGTCTGTTTCATCCTCAATGACCCCATGACACCATTTGACTTGATTCTAGAAAATAAGCAATCTCTTGTCTGTTCAATGGGCTGTGTAGGAGACAGGTTATGTTTGACCGATCCATTAACTTAGTGAAGATTCCCTGGACCATGTCATTTATTTATTTAACCTTTATTTAACTAGGCAAGTCAGTTAAGAAGAAATTATTATCTTCAATGACGGCCCACAGAGGAACAGTGGGTTAACTGCCTTGTTCAGGGGGCAGAACGACAGATTTGTACCTTGTCAGCTCTGGGGATTCGATCTTGCAACCTTTCGGTTACCAGGCCAACGCTCTAACCACTAGAGTACCTGCCGCCCCTACACTCTAACCACTAGGATACCCTACACTCTAACCACTAGGCTACCCTGCCGCCCCTACACTCTAACCACTAGGCTACCTGCCGCCCCTACACTCTAACTAATAGATTTTTAACTGTACCCAGTTCCCTTAGGAGTAGTTGAAAATAGTGCACTACATTTTGTTATAGGGAGCCATTTGGGACTCTCCCTTGGTCAGTGATTCTCATTAGGGCTGTTCCTGCTTTTTTTTTCTCTTGTTCTTTGCGGAGGGAGGGAGGGATGGATGGTGAGAGGGAGGGATGGATGGTGAGAGGGAGGGAGGGATGGATGGTGAGAGGGAGGGAGGGATGGATGGATGGATGGTGAGAGAGGGAGGGATGGAGGGAGGGAGGGATGGATGGTGGGAGGGAGGGAGGGAGGGCAGTGTGGGTAGATGAAAGCAGGTTCTAATGAATGGGGACAGACCAGCATGTCAGATTGGAGGATGTGGTCCATTAAAGACACCAGAGTTTGCTGCGGTTCTGGATTTTCTGGAAACCCGATTTCTTTTATTTCTTTCTTTATTTTTTATTTTTTTTACCTTGGCTATTAATATGGAGATTTATGTGCCCTTAGGGCTCTGGTCAAAAGTAGTGCACTATTTAGGGAATAGGGTGCCATAGGGCTCTGGTCTAAAGTAGTGCACTATTTAGGGAATAGTGTACCATAGGGCTCTGGTCTAAAGTAGTGCACTATATAGGGAATAGGGTTCCACTTGAGACTTAATCGTCCTCTTTGCTCTTACACAAACACACGTGCAAGCCGGTGTCGTAGGACCATCTGCATGTAGTGAGCTATCACAGAGCTTGGACACGTGTCGTTGTTGGTAGGCTATAGCAGATTGGACACAACTATTGTACTGTTCCATTATTATGACTCAACAACTAACCACACATGGGATTTAATGCTAGTCATATATAATTGAGTAGGACGTTAAAACCAGTTTAGGGGAATATGGTGCTTTCTGAAGCTTTAAAGGTGCTTTGTGGGTAATTACTAAACAGGACATTTTATTTTCTCCGCACAGTGTTTGCCAAAAGAAGGGATTAAAATCAGGGGGAGAAAGAGTGGTCCTGTTCTTGTGTTTTTCAGTTTCAGTTTACAAAAGAAGGGAGGGAGATGGTTGATTCCTTCCCAGCTCTGCGGCTTTCTCCATCTCTCTGTTTTGGACATAAACAGCCTAAAGCACATTTCTCCTCCATGTCTGTTCGAGGTTCATTTTTTTCTGAGGAAAAAGTAAGAATAATTATCCAGAAGCCTTTATTCTGTTTTCTTTCTATGTCTAAAGTTTACAGATTATTATTATTCCAACGACTATCCCGTAAACCAACGACTATCCCGTAAACCAACGACTATCCCGTAAACCCACGACTATCCCGTAAACCCACGACTATCCCGTAAACCCACGACTATCCCGTAAACCAACGACTATCCCGTAAACCAACGACTATCCCGTAAACCAACGACTATCCCGCAGGCTGGCCGCAGCTCGGCTGTTACCCAGGGTAACAGTTACAGATGATTACCAGAAACTCCCGCCTCCTTCCCTCCTCAAAAATGTCTACCAGAGTCCATTTCTCCAACTGTCAACACATTCAAATGAGTAGAGGATGCGTACGCGGAGCAGGGGTGGTTGGGAAGTTTGGGGAGGTGCGCGTTCGGTCTGACCTCCCCCCACGGACCAGTGGTCTCAGAGCCGCGTACCAAATGGGAGGCCGGACTATCGCGTCTATGAGTCTGGCCCTTTTTCAGTGAAGTTTGAAGTGTTTCCCTCCCTCTCTGGCCTCTCCAGCAACACCAGCCGTTTCCTCCCCTCCTCTCTGCTCCAACGTGACCCGGCAGTGGGCTCACTGCACTGACTCCATCTGAAATGCTCCAACGAGTGTGGAAACCAGACGATGGGAGAGACTGAGCATGGGAAGGGCAGAGTCCAGATGGGAGAAGGAGAGAGGGGGGGGCTGAGCGAGATGGAGAGTGTGTGTGTGTGTGTGTGTGCGCGTGTTTTTGGATAGCACGGTTTGAATGGAGCTCCGATGGAGACGTGAACAGGAAGTGGGTGGTTATCTAAGCATGATTCTGCCAGGCTGCACATGCATACACACATGCATACACACACACACACACACACACACACACACGCATACATATACATATACATACATGCACACACTCATACACTCACATGCATACAGTGCCCTCCCCTGTCTCCGCCATGGATCCCTGATGGTCCCAAGGCCTGATTCAGAGAGCCCGTCCCGGCCCAGGATGGATGCAGCTGTATGGGAACCGCCCGGGCCCGGCTCTGACCAGTTTGTCCCGCGTCACGGATCAGACTTCACTTCCCTGTATTCTTGTGTTTGAGGAAGAGGAGGAGCTATAACGGACGCGCCTGGTGCCCAAATGGATGACGTGTGTCCTACAGCCGAGAGTCGAGCGTGGCAAACTCGACTCTCGGTTTAGTCAGCTGTCCTGATGAGCCTTTCCCAGTATTGGCCTGGTAGTGTTGAGAGAGTCCAGGTAGATGGATACGGAACGTTCTGGCTGGAGTGCAGAGAGATGGTACAGAGGTTTCAGGCGTGACTCGTTCACAGTTTACAGTTTAGTCATTTAGCAGATTCTCTTATCCAGAGCCATTTACAGAGTGGTTTAAGTAGTGGAAAATAACCATAGACGGCGTGGCTCCCTGGAGAGTGGCGGGGCTCCCTGGAGGGTGGCGGGGCTCCCTGGAGGGTGGCGGGGCTCCCTGGAGAGTGGCGGGGCTCCCTGGAGGGTGGCGGGGCTCCCTGGAGGGTGGCGGGGCTCCCTGGAGGGTGGCGGGGCTCCCTGGAGGGTGGCGGGGCTCCCTGGAGAGTGGCGGGGCTCCCTGGAGAGTGGCGGGGCGGGAATGAAAAGAAAGAGGGAGCGAGGGGGAAAAAAGGAAGGCCGTCACTTCCTGTCCCGTCACTCTCTACAGGCTAGATTAGACGAAAGGGTAATGGTGAGTTGCTGTCTGACCCACTTATGTGACAATTGGTTTCTTGTCTGCGGATCATGGGCTTGACGTGATGCCAAGTGACAGGAGAAAAGTTCCCCTCCCTGCATTCCTCCCCGGACCGGAGAAAGGAGGCAGCCAGGCAGAAGGGTCGTACTTGACTGGTTTTATATGAGCCCTCCCTGGGCTCAGTGCACCTGTAGGCTGGCTGGGCTTGGTTGGCTGGGCTAGGCTGGCTGGGCGAAGCTGGGCTGGGCTTGGTTGCTTGGTTGGCTGGGCTACGTTGGGTGAAGCTGGCTGGGCTAGGCTGGGCTAGGTTGGCTGGGCTTGGTTGGCTGGGCTTGGTTGGGCTGGGCTAGGCTAGGCTGGGCTAGGCTGGCTGGGCTAGGCTAGGCTGGGTGAAGCTGGCTGGGCTGGGCTAGGCTGGTTGGGCTGGGCTAGGCTGGGCTAGGCTGGCTGGGTTGGGCTAGAGTAGAGTGTGTCTATGTGACAGAGTAGAGCTAGAGAGTAGAGCGTGTCTATGTTAGCACTGCTGCTACTCACAATCAAGACTTTCTATTCTGTTTAATGAGTCTGGGAAAAGTCTGACCACTGTTGCCCTTGTTGGCCTTTTCAGGGGTGTGTGTGTGGTTGTGTGTGTGTGTGTGTGTGTGTGTGTGTGTGTGTGTGTGGTTGTTTGTGTGTGTAAATTCGGAAGGAAAGTTGTCTTGATGTTTCGGGGGGGAAAGAGAATTTAGAATAGTATGTATGTTTGAGTTCACTACTAGAATGGTTTTCTATGCATCAAGTGTTTTTGCTTGTTGCAAATGAAAGCTGATTCCCTTTGGATTAACCTTTCAATCATTTACATCCTATGATCACACACACACACACACACACACACACCTGACTGAGTCCCTCTCCACCTCAACAATTCACTTCTGTCGCTATGACTACACAAACCCTCCACTTTCTCTAGCCTCAATCAATACAGCAATCAAAACAGAAATGTTCTTGTGGGTGTTTTGACCAAGGACCTCTCTCTCTCTCTGTCTCTCTGTCTCTCTGTCTCTCTGTCTCTCTGTCTCTCTGTGTCTCTCTCCGGCCTCCCTCCGGTCAGTGTTGGGGTCGTTCTAATTAAATGACCATCTGGGCCTTCTGTAACTCCAGTATTTGTTCCTGTTCCTGTTGGTCAGACGCAGGCAGTAATATGCTCTGACACCCCAGCTGTGAGCAACTTTGTGTGGGCCAGATTCTCTTGGGGGTACGCAACAATTAGAGGCATTGAGCGGGCAGGACATCCCGGCGGGGCCCGGGGGCAGGGCGGCTTTCGGAGGGTGTAATTCAGCGGAACTGGGATCCTTGAGGCCCAATTACGGGCCGTTCTGATGTAAGATATGAGCCCCTGGTCGATTTTCACAGGTTTTGTGTCTGAGAGGTCGCCAGAGGTCGCGGTCGACACGCCAGAGATGCCATGAGAAGCAGGGAATCATGGGAGGGCTGGGGGTTTGAGCAAGGAGTGGAGCAGTCCCTGTGTGCTTGCTATATGTCGGCCCAGAATGTCCTACCTAACTAGATACAGAAACAAGTCCTACCTAACTAGATACAGAAACAAGTCCTGCCTAACTAGATACAGAAACAAGTCCTGCCTAACTAGATACAGAAACATGTCCTGCCTAACTAGATACAGAAACATGTCCTGCCTAACTAGATACAGATACATGTCCTGCCTAACTAGATACAGATACATGTCCTGCCTAACTAGATACAGAAACATGTCCTGCCTAACTAGATACAGAAACAAGTCCTGCCTAACTAGATACAGAAACAAGTCCTGCACGTGTAACTCTGTCTTCCCTCAATCTCTGACCTCACAGTTCTGCCCTGAAAGCCAAAGCTTTTCAAGAGCAGTTTACCAGAAATGTCTTATTTTTCCTGCCCTGATGGCAGGCAGGCCTAGTCATTGTGCTGCTGGATCAAATCAAAACCAAGCCTCCCTCCCTCCCGGCCCCCCTCCCTCCTTTCCCCCTGTACATAATGATGCAGTGTGGGAGTGGGTTCTGGGTTGAGCGAGTTGGCTGGACCAGGTACGGGTTATATCTCTGCTAATGCTCAGTTTGCACGCATAGCCCCACCCACCCACCTCCATCTTGGCAGGGAGAAGCCTGTCTCTGCTCTTTTGCCCAGTCCTGATGTTCCTTCTGGCCACTCCTGCCCTCCTCTCACCCAACACTCAATCCCTCAATACATTTAATATTGCAGCAATTTCAGATTTTAATGTCCTGGAAAAGTGCAGATGTTTGGTTCTTCCTGTATCAGATCTTCTTCCAGTAATCTACCTATCTTACTGTAGCAGAACAGAGTACACCACCTTACATTATCATGATCTGCCTGCCAGTTCTTTAAATCCCTCTATTCCCATAGACCATAAAGGAAGATTGGCTGGAAGTGATTCATGCTCCCTCTAGCTTCATACATAACAGACAGACTGAGAGAGAGAGATATCTACACCAGTCTGGTTATTAAACAGACAGACAGTGAGAGAGAGACATCTACACCAGTCTGGTTATTAAACAGACAGACAGTGAGAGAGAACAGATATCTACACCAGTCTGGTTATTAAACAGACAGACAGTGAGAGAGAACAGATATCTACACCAGTCTGGTTATCAGACAGACACATAGGGTAGTGCACTATATAGGCCAGAGGGTAGTGCACTATATAGGCCAGAGGGTAGGGCATTATATAGGCCATAGGGTGCCATCTCTCTCTCGCTCTCTTTTCTTTGGCTCTCTCTCTGGCTCTCTCTCTGGCTCTCTCTCTGGCTCTCTCTCTGGCTCTCTGAACTGAACTCCTTCAGGGCATGTTTAGAACTCAGTGATATAATCTAGATCTCTGTCTGTGTGTTTCTCTCGGCTTCTCCTGGCTCTTTCCAAGGCCGTGCTCATGAAGTTGTGCAACATGGACAATCCTCAACCAACAAAGTACTACTACGGCTGACTCTGTAATACAACACCTATGTAACTATATATATATATACACATATATATATATACACATATATGGGGACAGGTGCAATTAAACATGATGCAGTAACCATAACACGTTCTAGTATATTTATCTTTTCAGTGATTGAGTTCTATGCCCATTTTCTAGCACCAGTACTCCCAGAGATGGTAATGAGGACAGGGGGGGAGGGGGGGTCAGAAACCTGTTCTGTTGTTATTCCTCCTGGACACCTCAGGTCTAAGTGAAGTTAGCACTGTGAAGACTCGGGAGGGCCTAAATCTCCCTCCGTGTTAGTCTTCAATCTCCCTCCGTGTTAGTCTTCAATCTCTCTCCGTGTTAGTCTTCAATCTCCCTCCGTGTTAGTCTTCAATCTCCCTCGGTGTTAGTCCTCTCAGTCTGTGTCCCAAATGGCACCCTACCCCCTACATAGTACACTGTTTTTGACCAGGACCTATTGGGCTGTGTAATGAATAGGTTGCTATTTGGGACTCGGTGTCTGTCTCCACTAGTGTTATGTTTCTCACCGCTCCAGGTAGATAGAAGTTGCACTAAGGCACAGATCTAGGATCAGTTTAATCATTCTTAAATCCTAATGTTAGCCATTAGAGGGAAGGCCAAAGGACTCTTGTCAAAAGTAGCGCACTATGTAGGAAATAATGTGCAATTTGGGATACACAACCTCTCTCTCTCTCTCTCTCCTATCACTCTGAGTATTGTTCCGATTGGGCAGCGCAGAGGGCAGCGGGTGGACAGCGGTTGAATTGCATTGTGGTCCATGGTGAGTGAACGGGGACCTGTGATTGGTTCTGTCAGCGGGTCTTTAGAGCTGGGCACTGGATCTGTGTGGGAAAGAACAGACGCGTACAGTAAACCATCTCTCTCCCTCTTTCTCTCCTGTTTTCCCTCTGTCTGTCTGTCAAAAAGTCTCCCTCTCTTTCTCTGCATCACCATGGAGAAGAGAGGGAGAGAGAGCGGGAGGGAGGGAGGGAGGGAGGGAGCGGGAGGGAGGGAGGAGGGAGGGAGAGAGCGGGAGGGAGGGAGGGAGGAGAGAGCGGGAGGGAGGCAGAGAGCGGGAGGGAGGGAGGGAGAGAGCGGGAGGGAGGCAGAGAGCGGGAGGGAGGGAGAGGGAGGGAGAGAGCGGGAGGGAGGGAGAGAGCGGGAGGGAGAGGGAGAGAGAGATAGGGAGAAACAGAAAGAGGATCAAAGGGTTTTGGCAGAGACAAACTGCACCAGTAAACTAACCTTCCTCTCTTTTTTTTTCCCTCCTTCCCCCTCTTCTCTCTTTCCTATAGACCACCAAGGCATTCCTTCCTAAGATGTTGGAGCTGAACCACGGCCACATTGTGACGGTTGCCAGCTCTCTGGGGCTATTCAGCACAGCTGGTGTGGAGGTGAGTTACTACACATGAATGAGACACACTCTCCCAGCGGTTAGTTAGTTAGTACTATGTAGTACACACAGACACAGACACAGAGATTCACCTTTCTCTGATTATTATCCCCCAACTCCGGAAAAATTAAAGAACAGAGATGGGCTTTGGGGGCCCTCGTCTATAGTAGGGGGTCTGAGGGGCCTGTTACGGGGCCCTCTGTCTGTAGCTGGGGAGTCTGGGTATTGGGGGCCTGTTCTGGGGCCCTCTGTCTGTAGTTTGGGGGTCTTTGTGGGTGTGGGGCCTCCCAGCCCTTAACCCAACCCTCTCACGGGCCCCTCTGCCTGTTATGGTGCCCTCTGTCTGCAGCTGGGGGGGTCTGGGGGTGGGCCCGTAGGGCCCTTGGCTCTGGGAGAAGAACAGGCTGACAGGTCTCCGTGGGAGGGAGACATCTTCATCAGGGTCTTTGTGAAACCATCGCAGCTCTCTCAGTATTCACATCACAGCCAATTCACTCTACATGGAGGGGACTTTGTTTTCACTTATTTTTTTTTTGTGTGTGTGTGTGGGGGAAGGGGGTCTTCTTTCGTCCAGGCCCCTCACTGTTTCTTTTTGTGTGTTATCTGAGTCAGTGTTAAAAGGATTTGATGTGGTCATTTGTCCTGGGGACAATAAGAAGAGTGGCTGTGGCTGTCACTCTCTGTTGTGTGTTCCAGAGAAGCCTTCTAGAATGCTTCTTTAATATTCTAGAACACACATGGACTCCCTTTCACTCCCTGTCTCCGTTCCAGAGTGGTGTCGGTGTCATTCTGTCTTTAGGCACCGCTACCCCCATTGCCTTTTTGTTTTTCTAGCTGTTGTCGCACGGGCGGGCACTCGTCCATAACCATTAAGTCTCTCTTCAAAGGGACTGGAGCACAGTCAAGGTTTTAACCTATAATACTTCATAGAAATTGAATGTGATTTTTAGGGCAGGTTTCTCCAGTCACGTCTCCTTTATCCTCTCTGGGTTTCAAACCCTCCCCAGGCCCATAACCCAGTCCATAATCCAACTCAACCCCAGCCCATAACCCAACCCCAGCCCATAACCCAGTCCATAATCCATCTCAACCCCAGCCCATAACCCAGTCCATAATCCATCTCAACCCCAGCCCATAACCCAGTCCATAACCCAACCCAACCCCAGCCCATAACCCAACCCCAGCCCATAACCCAGTCCATAACCCAACCCAACCCCAGCCCATAACCCAACCCCAGCCCATAACCCAACCCCAGCGCCTACCAGGCCCATACTCCAGGACAGGAGAAATGGAGGGAAAAGGGATACGTAGTCAGTTGTACAACTGAATGCATGGAGGGATGGGAGGGGATTTGTGATCTATGTCCCAAATGGCATCCTATTCCTTTTGACCAGGGTCCACAGGGCCCATAGGGCTCTGTTCAAAAGTAGTGCACTATATAGGGAATAGGGCCCTGGTCTACAAAAGTGCACTATATAGGGAATAGGGTGCCATAGGGCTCTGGTCTAAAGTAGTGCACTATATAGGGTGTCATAGGGCTCTGGTCTAAAGTAGTGCACTATATAGGGAATAGGGTGCCATAGGGCTCTGGTCTAATGTAGTGCACTATATAGGGAATGGGGTTCCATTTGGGACATTTCCGTGGCCGTGAAGCTATTAAGAAGCAGAAAGCGGCCTGTCTGTGGCGAGGCGGAGTTAACGTACAGCTTTTTACAGGGATACCTGTTCTGTCACTATCGCAGTGCGGTCAGGTGTACAAACACGGGAGAAAAGCTGAATCACCTGTGAAACTATAAGAACCTAGCCAGACAACCACTCACATTACCATCCCACAATGCAAGGTTTTGAAGTGGGTACCTGTTGTCCATAGAGAGAGCGAATGAGAATGGGCTTGGAACCTCTGACCGTGGCAATTTGACTAGTTAAACCCATAGGTCCACCCATTATGGCGTCATTGACCTAAACGGTGACGCCCGTTCTGTTCAGTGTAATTCTATGGTTGTTGTCTTTTACTCCAGTAGGACGGCTACACAGGATTTAACAAGGACACATTTTCTCTCCATGACCCCTATAGGACTACTGCGCCAGTAAGTTTGGGGCCATCGGCTTCCACGAGTCGCTGAGCCACGAGATCAAGGCTTCGGATAAGGACGGCATTAAGATGACTCTGGTGTGTCCCTACCTGGTGAACACGGGCATGTTCGAAGGCTGCAGGATAAGGTGAGACGTCATCAATCAAATACTCCGTCATTCTCTCAATCGATAAATCAAACATGATCCATAACATGTTCATAGTGCTTCGTCACTTAGCATTAAATTGCTATTTAAATAGACGTTGAAGTTAATACTTAAATTAAACGCACCAGGGAATCTACTGCTAACAGTAATGTTCCGTTATAAAAAAGAAATCCGGCACGGAGCAAATTTTCTACTTTGTGAAAAATTCTACTTTTGACACGCGTTTATTGTGAACACAGAGGCTGTACTGTATTGTACTATTACGCCGAGTGAACAAAACAGCCATGACATACTGATCAGGTGAAGGCTATGATCTCTTAGTGAATCCACTTCAATCAGTGTAGATGAAGGGGAAGAGACAGGTTAAATTAAGGATGTTTAAGCCTTGAGACAACTGAGACATGGATTGTGTATGTGTGTGTCATTCAGAGGGTGAATGGGCAAGACAAAATATGTACGTGCCTTTTGAACGGGGTTATGGGTAGTAGGGCCCAGGCGCACCGGTTGGTGTCAACAACTGCAGCGCTGCTGGGGTTTTTCAAGCTCAACAGTTTCCCCGCGTGTTTCAAGAATGGTCCACCACCCAAAGGACATCCAGCCAACTTGACACAACTGTGAGGAGCATTGGAGTCAAACATGGGCCAGCGTCATTGTGGAACACTTTCGACACCTTGTAGAGTCCATGACCCAACGAATTGAGGCTGTTCTGAGGGCACAATGGTGGGCTGCAACTCAATATTAGGAAGGTGTTCTTAATGTTTTGTACACTCAGTGTACCGCACTGTTCTATTGACTAGTGCCTTAACCTGGATGTTAACGCCAGTGTTTCACCTAGAGCTCTACTTAACCAAGGGGCACCCTCTCTACCTCCCCTAACAGGTGCACCCTGGATCCTGTTCCCCTCTTTAGTTACAATGCCCCCCCCCCTGGCCTATTGGAGGGGTTTAGATAGATGTGGTTTAGATAAGATCAGACTTTGTTGTTTACAAACTCTGCACTACGTTGCTGAATAGCACTTTCTCTTTGTGTGTGTGTTCTGCACTCGTTTTTTTTGGCTATCTCTAACTGTTACGCCACTTCCTGTCTGTACAGGAAAGAAATTGAGCCATTCCTGCCTCCCTTGAAGCCAGAGTTCTGCGTAACACAGTCTATGAGGGCCATTCTCACCGATCAGGCTATGATCTGCACGCCGCGCATCGTATACATGGTCAACTTCATGAAAAGGTCAGTCCTCTCTTTCTCCCTCTCGCTCAATTCAATTAATAAGTACATGCTTTGTTGGCATGAATGGGTGGTTGCCATCTCTCCTCTCCTCTCCTTCCACATTCCTCTCCTCTCTTTCAACATTCCTCTCCTCTCCTCTCCTTCCACATTCCTCTCCTCTCTTTCAACATTCCTCTCCACATTCCTCTCCTCTCTTTCAACATTCCTCTCCTCTCCTCTCCTTCCACATTCCTCTCCTCTCTTCCCACATTCCTCTCTCCTTCCACATCCTGCAATATTCTACCTAGCACATTGCAATTGTCCCTCAATGTATATATACTGTGTGTTGTGAATGAACTCAGTCCCTCTCCTTTCTACACTGTGTTGTGAATGAATTCATGTCTCTTATTGAAGAGCTTTGTGTATCTGACCTCTGACCTCTGTTCTCTCTCCTTTCTACAGCTTCCTGCCCTTCGAGGCCATCGTTTGTATGTACAGGTTCCTGGGTGCTGATAAGTGTATGTACCCCTTCCTTGCCCAGAGGAAGGAGCTGATGAACAACAACGAGGCTAAGGGGGATATCTAGGGGGGCGCTGTTTGCCGCGTGGTGGGGTAGGGGCCCCATAACCCTAGAGGCACAAGGATAAGACCACTGAGGTGCATGGAGGAGGAAGAGGAAGAAGAAGAAGAAGAGGAATTAAAAAGACTGAATCTAGACTGGTGAACTTGCATTAAGCAGAACAAATTTTATTTCTCTTCGGTTTTTTTTCTTCATATTTTCATATTTTGTCTTTATTTTTATTATAATTTTTTTTTCTAAGGTTTGTTTAAAGAAAACGACCATCTATATACTGTGTCAATAGTTTTTTTTTGTTTGTTGTTGAAATCATATGAAACGAAAAGGTATTAACTATTTACGTAATGTAGTCACCAACTTTTTTTAATTTTTTTTATTTAGTGTCTTTGTGGAAATGTACAGTATGTTACTGTACAGTAAAATCGTGTCACTTTTAGTTCCTCTTTTTTAATGTGTAGACATGCACTGTAATACTGCCTGTCTCTACATGGTCTCTGTAGAAACGGTTCCAAATGGCATTTCATCACCCAGACCGACATGCTAAATATATTTACACACACACGTTATTCAATATTTACACCAACACTGTTTTCACGCTTCTCAGCGAGCGTCTGGATTAGCCAGGAGCTAAAATAGAACTTGGTTCTATTTGCGACGCTTTACTCGCTGCAAGTCCCGCCTCTCCCATCTCCTCATTGTTTTTTTTTTTTTTTTAGGAGCATATACCCACGTGGGTGATTTTGGAAAGATGAACTGAGGTTCACACTCCAGTCCAGTTGGTGGTGGTAACTCGCTTTTAAAAAAAAATTTGGTTGCCAACCTGCCATATGAAGTCCAAAGAAGAAGAAGGCTGAAGGAGGAGAGATTTACTAGAAACTCTGTTTTACGGTTTTGTCTGTGGATCTATTGTCGGAGTAGATGCTCTTGTGCATTTCAGGTAAAATAACAACCCAATGTTTTATATCCCAGGACAAATTAGCTAGCAACAGCAAGCTAGCTAGCTAAATTGACATGAATGTTTAATGCTTTTCGACCTGTCCACAAATTTTAAAATAGTTGGTTCAGAGTTTGTTTTGATATTTCCACTGGTCATGTTTGGGTGGACAAAATCAGCATACCTGCCCATACCTGCCCCCTCCTCCTGTTAGAGTATTGGAGCAGTCAACCTTTAGGATCAATGAGGATTGATTCATTGATTTGGAATGTAGTGATTTATCAATTGGTAATCAATGACAAGTCAAAAAAAACAAACATCTTGAGATGGATGTGCCATATGCAAATGAGTTGTACCTACGGGCCATTTGATTTATCAGTGTGTGATGTAAGTGAGGAGGAACTATGTCACTAAGCTGGTCTGTTTTCACGTCTTAGTTCAGTAGTCTCGCTCTCGCTCTCGCTCTCGCTCTCTCCATTTGCATAAAGTGAAAATGGAAAACGTTGGTCGATCTGTTTTGTGAATACGGTTACTACCTTGACTGCTACTAGGGTTGCAAAAAAAAAAAATCCCAAGATTTTCAAGAAATTCTGTTAAAAAAAAAAAAAAAAAAATATTCCTGGATTTAAAAAGACGGTAAAACCAGAATTTTTTCCAACCAGGGAATTTGGGGGAAGTTAATGGTCTCCCATAGTATTTGCTGCTTGGATATTTGATATATTTTAGGCGGGAGTAGCAGGACTGCAGAGTTTTATGAATCGTTGAAATACATTCCAATAGGCGTCATTCCTCCAGTGATAAGCCGAAATTCTCTACCTCTTCATTTGCCATTCATTGACAGTAATGACACAAGCCTCATTTTGTAATTCTTTCTTAAAAACTGCTCTTTTTTTTTTTTTTTAAAGCAGATGTGGTTTCCGATGTTTTGTGTCTCTAACTAACTTAAAATGAATAAAGTGATTTTAGATTATTCGATTATAACGTGGTGTGTCTGTCTCCTTTTTTATAAGCCCGTATTCAAAAAGAGATTCAGAGTGCTGATCTAGGATCAGTTGTGTTGTTCGATCATAACACCCAATTATAACATGGATGACGGGGACTGATCCTAGACGGAAACAGGCCCTGTCCTGATTTCTTAGATGGGACAGTAAACACAATGGATTCTACACACACAAGGCACATTATACTATTGAAAGGAATGTATTGCATAATGTGGTGCTTTTTAAAAGGTCTGAAACCACATTACATTGTAAATGGAGAAATTCACCTCCCGTGACAGTGCTTTCAGTACAAGTCAATGTCTGCTTCCACAATGACTGATAGAGCAGGTCAAAGGAAGATGTGAATCACTGATGGAGCCCAGAAGGTGGTGATTGAACATCGTGTGTGTGTGTACTGTCAATACGTTGCAGGATGGATGTGTGTATTGTCACGGGTCTCACTATGTTTCCATTGTTACCACTAGCTGTGTCAACAACCAACCAATAGAATATCACCACCCACCCCACCAATAGAATATCACCACCCACCCCACCAATAGAATATCACCATCCACCCCACCAATAGAATATCACCATCCACCCCACCAATAGAATATCACCATCCACGCCATCAATAGAATATCACCATCCATCCCACCAATAGAATATCACCATCCACCCCACCAATAGAATATCACCATCCACCCACCCCACCAATAGAATAACACCATCCACCCCACCAATAGAATATCACCATCCACCCCACCAATAGAATATCACCATCCACCCCACCAATAGAATAACACCATCCACCCCACCAATAGAATATCACCATCCACCCCACCAATAGAATATCACCATCCACCCCACCAATAGAATAACACCATCCACCCCACCAATAGAATATCACCATCCACCCCACCAATAGAATAACACCATCCACCCCACCAATAGAATATCACCATCCACCCCACCAATAGAATATCACCATCCACCCCACCAATAGAATATCACCATCCACCCCACCAATAGAATAACACCATCCACCCTACCAATAGAATATCACCATCCACCCCACCAATAGAATAACACCATCCACCCCATCAATAGAATATCACCATCCACCCCATCAATAGAATATCACCATCCACCCCACCAATAGAATAACACCATCCACCCTACCAATAGAATATCACCATCCACCCCACCAATAGAATATCACCATCCACCCCACCAATAGAATAACACCATCCACCCTACCAATAGAATATCACCATCCACCCCACCAATAGAATAACACCATCCACCCCACCAATAGAATAACACCATCCACCCCACCAATAGAATATCACCATCCATCCACCCCACCAATAGAATATCACCATCCACCCACCCCACCAATAGAATAACACCATCCACCCCACCAATAGAATATCACCATCCACCCCACCAATAGAATAACACCATCCACCCCACCAATAGAATATCACCATCCACCCACCCCACCAATAGAATAACACCATCCACCCCACCAATAGAATATCACCACCCACCCCACCAATAGAATATCACCATCCACCCCACCAATAGAATAACACCATCCACCCCACCAATAGAATAACACCATCCACCCCACCAATAGAATAACACCATCCACCCCACCAATAGAATAACACCGTCTTAGTTCAGTAGTCTCTCTCTCTCTCTCTCTCTCTCTGTGTCTCTCTCTCTGTGTCTCTCTCTCTCTCTCTCTCTCTCTCTCTCCATTTGCATAAAGTGAAAATGGAAAACGTTGGTCGATCTGTTTTGTGAATACGGTTACTACCTTGACTGCTACTAGGGTTGCAAAAAAAAAAAATCCCAAGATTTTCAAGAAATTCTGTTTAAAAAAAAAAAAAAAAAGATTTCTGGATTTAAAAAGACGGTAAAACCAGAATCTTCCAACCAGGGAATTTGGGGGAAGTTAATGGTCTCCCATAGTATTTGCTGCTTGGATATTTGATATATTTTAGGTGGGAGTAGCAGGACTGCAGAGTTTTATGAATCGTTGAAATACATTCCAATAGGCGTCATTCCTCCAGTGATAAGCCGAAATTTTCTACCTCTTCATTTGCCATTCATTGACAGTAATGACACAAGCCTCATTTTGTAATTCTTTCTTAAAAACTGCTCTTTTTTTTTTTTTTTAAAGCAGATGTGGTTTCCGATGTTTTGTGTCTCTAACTAACTTAAAATGAATAAAGTGATTTTAGATTATTCGATTATAACGTGGTGTGTCTGTCTCCTTTTTTATAAGCCCGTATTCAAAAAGAGATTCAGAGTGCTGATCTAGGATCAGTTGTGTTGTTCCGATCATAACACCCAATTATAACATGGATGACGGGGACTGATCCTAGACGGAAACAGGCCCTGTCCTGATTTCTTAGATGGGACAGTAAACACAATGGATTCTACACACACAAGGCACATTATACTATTGAAAGGAATGTATTGCATAATGTGGTGCTTTTTAAAAGGTCTGAAACCACATTACATTGTAAATGGAGAAATTCACCTCCCGTGACAGTGCTTTCAGTACAAGTCAATGTCTGCTTCCACAATGACTGATAGAGCAGGTCAAAGGAAGATGTGAATCACTGATGGAGCCCAGAAGGTGGTGATTGAACATCGTGTGTGTGTGTGTACTGTCAATACGTTGCAGGATGGATGTGTGTATTGTCACGGGTCTCACTATGTTTCCATTGTTACCACTAGCTGTGTCAACAACCAACCAATAGAATATCACCACCCACCCCACCAAAGGAATATCACCATCCACCCCACCAATAGAATATCACCATCCACCCCACCAATAGAATAACACCATCCACCCCACCAATAGAATATCACCATCCACCCCACCAATAGAATATCACCATCCACCCACCCCACCAATAGAATAACACCATCCACCCCACCAATAGAATATCACCATCCACCCCACCAATAGAATATCACCATCCACCCCACCAATAGAATATCACCATCCACCCCACCCCACCAATAGAATATCACCATCCACCCCACCAATAGAATAACACCACCCACCCCATCAATAGAATATCACCATCCACCCCACTAATAGAATAACACCATCCACCCCACCCCACCAATAGAATATCACCACCCACCCCACCAATAGAATATCACCACCCACCCCACCAATAGAATATCACCATCCACCCCACCAATAGAATATCACCATCCACCCCACCAATAGAATAACACCATCCACCCCACCAATAGAATAACACCATCCACCCCACCCCACCAATAGAATATCACCATCCACCCACCCCACCAATAGAATATCACCACCCACCCCACCAATAGAATATCACCATCCACCCCACCAATAGAATAACACCATCCACCCCACCAATGAGAATATCACCATCCACCCCACCAATGAGAATATCACCATCCACCCCACCAATAGAATATCACCATCCACCCCACCAATAGAATATCACCATCCACCCCACCAATAGAATAACACCATCCACCCCACCCCACCAATAGAA
Source organism: Brachymystax lenok tsinlingensis (assembly GCA_030435695.1). Taxonomy (NCBI): domain Eukaryota; kingdom Metazoa; phylum Chordata; class Actinopteri; order Salmoniformes; family Salmonidae; genus Brachymystax; species Brachymystax lenok. The sequence continues at coordinate 4,401,293 of CM059814.1, read as the reverse complement.
TATCACCATCCACCCACCCCACCAATAGAATATCACCACCCACCCCACCAATAGAATATCACCATCCACCCCACCAATAGAATAACACCATCCACCCCACCAATAGAATATCACCATCCACCCCACCAATAGAGTATCACCATCCACCCCACCAATAGAATAACACCATCCACCCCACCAATAGAATATCACCATCCACCCCACCAATAGAATATCACCATCCACCCCACCAATAGAATATCACCATCCACCCCACCAATAGAATAACACCATCCACCCCACCAATAGAATATCACCATCCACCCCACCAATAGAATATCACCATCCACCCCACCAATAGAATATCACCATCCACCCACCCCACCAATAGAATATCACCATCCACCCCACCAATAGAATAACACCATCCACCCCACCAATAGAATATCACCATCCACCCCACCAATAGAATATCACCATCCACCCCACCAATAGAATATCACCATCCACCCCACCAATAGAATATCACCATCCACCCACCCCACCAATAGAATATCACCATCCACCCCACCAATAGAATATCACCATCCACCCACCCCACCAATAGAATAACACCATCCACCCCACCAATAGAATATCACCATCCACCCCACCAATAGAATATCACCATCCACCCCACCAATAGAATATCACCATCCACCCACCCCACCAATAGAATATCACCATCCACCCCACCAATAGAATATCACCATCCACCCCACCAATAGAATATCACCATCCACCCCACCAATAGAATATCACCATCCACCCCACCAATAGAATATCACCATCCACCCCACCAATAGAATATCACCATCCACCATCCACCCCACCAATAGAATAACACCATCCACCCCACCAATAGAATATCACCATCCACCCCACCAATAGAATATCACCATCCACCCCACCAATAGAATATCACCATCCACCCCACCCCACCAATAGAATAACACCATCCACCCCACCAATAGAATATCACCATCCACCCCACACCCACCAATAGAATATCACCATCCACCACCCCACCAATAGAATAACACCATCCACCCCACCAATAGAATATCACCATCCACCCCACCAATAGAATAACACCATCCACCCACCCCACCAATAGAATATCACCATCCACCCCACCAATAGAATATCACCATCCACCCCACCAATAGAATAACACCATCCACCCCCACCAATAGAATATCACCATCCACCACCCCACCAATAGAATATCACCATCCACCCCACCAATAGAATATCACCATCCACCCCACCAATAGAATATCACCATCCACCCCACCAATAGAATATCACCATCCAACCAATAGAATATCACCATCCACCAATAGACCATCCACCCCAATAGAATATCACCATCCACCCCACCAATAGAATATCACCATCCACCCCACCAATAGAATAACACCATCCACCCCACCAATAGAATATCACCATCCACCCCACCAATAGAATATCACCATCCACCCCACCAATAGAATATCACCATCCACCCCACCAATAGAATATCACCATCCACCCCACCCCACCAATAGAATAACACCATCCACCCCACCAATAGAATATCACCATCCACCCCACCAATAGAATATCACCATCCATCCACCCCACTAATAGACAACACCATCCACCACCCACCTACCTCAATACACAGAATATCACCATCCACCCCACCAATAGAATATCACCACCCACCCCACCAATAGAATATCACCATCCATCCACCCCACCAATAGAATATCACCATCCACCCCACCAATAGAATAACACCATCCACCCCACCAATAGAATATCACCATCCACCCCACCAATAGAATATCACCATCCACCCCACCAATAGAATATCACCATCCACCCCACCAATAGAATATCACCATCCACCCCACCAATAGAATAACACCATCCACCCACCCCACCAATAGAATATCACCATCCACCCCACCAATAGAATAACACCATCCACCCCACCAATAGAATATCACCATCCACCCCACCAATAGAATATCACCATCCACCCCACCAATGAGAATATCACCATCCACCCCACCAATAGAATATCACCATCCACCCCACCAATAGAATATCACCATCCACCCCACCAATAGAATAACACCATCCACCCCACCAATAGAATATCACCATCCACCCCACCAATAGAATATCACCATCCACCCCACCAATAGAATATCACCATCCACCCCACCAATAGAATATCACCATCCACCCCACCAATAGAATATCACCATCCACCCCACCAACAGAATAACACCATCCACCCCACCACCCAATATGAATATCACCATCCACCCCACCAATCACCACCAATAGAATATCACCATCCACCCCACCAATAGAATATCACCATCCACCCCACCAATAGAATAACACCATCCACCCCACCAATGAAATCACCATCCAGACAGAATATCACCATCCACCCCACCAATAGAATATCACCATCCACCCCACCAATAGAATATCACCATCCACCCCACCAATAGAATATCACCATCCACCCCACCAATAGAATATCACCATCCACCCCACCCCACCAATAGAATAACACCATCCACCCCACCAATAGAATATCACCATCCACCCCACCAATAGAATATCACCATCCACCCCACCAATAGAATAACACCATCCACCCACCCCACCAATAGAATATCACCATCCACCCCACCAATAGAATATCACCATCCACCCACCCCACCAATAGAATAACACCATCCACCCCACCCCACCAATAGAATATCACCATCCACCCCACCAATAGAATATCACCATCCACCCCACCAATAGAATAGAATATCACCATCCACCCCACCAATAGAATATCACCATCCACCCCACCAATAGAATAACACCATCCACCCCACCCCACCAATAGAATATCACCATCCACCCCACCAATAGAATATCACCATCCACCCCACCAATAGAATATCACCACCCACCCCACCAATAGAATATCACCATCCACCCCACCAATAGAATATCACCATCCACCCCACCAATAGAATAACACCATCCACCCCACCAATAGAATATCACCATCCACCCACCAATAGAATAACACCATAATGAATATCACCATCCACCCCACCAATAGAATATCACCATCCAACCAATACACCATCCACCCCACCAATAGAATATCACCATCCACCCCACCAATAGAATATCACCATCCACCCCACCAATAGAATATCACCATCCACCCCACCCCACCAATAGAATATCACCATCCACCCCACCAATAGAATAACACCATCCACCCCACCAATAGAATATCACCATCCACCCCACCAATAGAATATCACCATCCACCCCACCAATAGAATATCACCATCCACCCCACCAATAGAATATCACCATCCACCCCACCAATAGAATATCACCATCCACCCCACCAATAGAATAACACCATCCACCCCACCAATAGAATATCACCATCCACCCCACCAATAGAATATCACCATCCACCCCACCAATAGAATATCACCATCCATCCACCCCACCAATAGAATATCACCATCCACCCCACCAATAGAATATCACCATCCACCCCACCAATAGAATATCACCATCCACCCCACCAATAGAATATCACCATCCACCCACCATCACCATCCACCCACCAGAATAACACCATCCACCCCACCAATAGAATAATCACCATCCACCCCACCAATAGAATATCACCATCCACCCCACCAATAGAATATCACCATCCACCCCACCAATAGAATATCACCATCCACCCCACCAATAGAATATCACCATCCACCCCACCAATAGAATATCACCATCCACCCCACCAATAGAATAACACCATCCACCCCACCAATAGAATATCACCATCCACCCATTCACCCCCATCCACAATAGAATATCACCATCCACCCCACCAATAGAATATCACCATCCACCCCACCAATAGAATATCACCATCCACCCCACCAATAGAATATCACCATCCACCCCCAATAGAATAGAACCATCCACCCCATCAATCACCATCCACCCACCCCACCAATAGAATATCACCATCCATCCACCCCACCAATAGAATATCACCATCCACCCACCAATAGAATATCACCATCCACCCCACCAATAGAATAACACCATCCACCCCACCAATAGAATAACACCATCCACCACCAATAGAATATCCACCCCACCAATGATATCACCAATTCCATCCACCAATAGAATATCACCATCCACCCCACCAATAGAATAACACCATCCACCCCACCAATAGAATATCACCCATCCACACCAGTAGAATAACACCATCACAATACCTGTGGGAATGACCATCCACCCCACCAATAGAATATCACCACCCACCCCACCAATAGAATATCACCATCCACCCCACCAATAGAATATCACCATCCACCCCACCAATAGAATATCACCATCCACCCCACCAATAGAATATCACCATCCACCCCACCAATAGAATAACACCATCCACCCCACCCCACCAATAGAATATCACCATCCACCCCACCAATAGAATATCACCATCCACCCCACCAATAGAATATCACCATCCACCCCACCAATAGAATAACACCATCCACCCCACCAATCCACCCCACCCCACCAATAGAATATCACCATCTAATTCCACCAATAGAATATCACCATCCACCCCACCAATAGAATATCACCATCCATCCACCCCACCAATAGAATAACACCATCCACCCACCCCAACAATAGAATATCACCATCCACCCCATCAATAGAATATCACCATCCACCCCACCAATAGAATATCACCATCCACCCACCAACAGAATATGAATAACACCATCCACCCCAACCAATAGAATAACACCATCCACCCCACCAATAGAATATCACCATCCACCCCACCAATAGAATAACACCATCCACCCCACCAATAGAATAACACCATCCACCCCACCAATAGAATATCACCATCCACCCCACCAATAGAATAACACCATCCACCCCCACCAATAGAATAACACCATCCACCCCACCAATAGAATATCACCATCCACCCCACCAATAGAATATCACCATCCACCCCACCAATAGAATATCACCATCCACCCCACCAATAGAATATCACCATCCACCCCACCAATAGAATAACACCATCCACCCCACCCCACCAATAGAATATCACCATCCACCCCACCAATAGAATATCACCATCCACCCCACCAATAGAATATCACCATCCACCCCACCAATAGAATATCCACCCCACCAATAGAATATCACCATCCACCCCACCATCCACCCCACCAATAGAATATCACCATCCACCATCCACCAATAGAATATCACCCACCATCCACCCCACCAATCAATAGAATATCACCATCCACCCCACCAATAGAATAACACCATCCACCCCACCCCACCAATAGAATAACACCATCCACCCCACCAATAGAATATCACCATCCACCCCACCAATAGAATATCACCATCCACCCCACCAATAGAATATCACCATCCACCCACCCCACCAATAGAATATCACCATCCACCCCACCAATAGAATATCACCATCCACCCCACCAATAGAATATCACCATCCACCCCACCAATAGAATATCACCATCCACCCCACCAATAGAATAACACCATCCACCCCACCAATAGAATATCACCATCCACCCCACCAATAGAATATCACCATCCACCCCACCAATAGAATATCACCATCCACCCACCCCACCAATAGAATATCACCATCCACCCCACCAATAGAATATCACCATCCACCCACCCCACCAATAGAATATCACCATCCACCCCACCAATAGAATATCACCATCCACCCACCCCACCAATAGAATATCACCATCCACCCCACCAATAGAATAACACCATCCACCCACCCCACCAATAGAATAACACCATCCACCCCACCAATAGAATATCACCATCCACCCACCCCACCAATAGAATAACACCATCCACCCCACCAATAGAATAACACCATCCACCCACCCCACCAATAGAATATCACCATCCACCCCACCAATAGAATAACACCATCCACCCCACCAATAGAATATCACCATCCACCCCACCAATAGAATAACACCATCCACCCCACCAATAGAATATCACCACCCACCCCACCAATAGAATATCACCATCCACCCCACCAATAGAATATCACCATCCACCCCACCAATAGAATATCACCATCCACCCCACCCCACCAATAGAATATCACCATCCACCCCACCAATAGAATATCACCATCCACCCCACCAGTAGAATATCACCATCCACCCCACCAATAGAATATCACCATCCACCCCACCAATAGAATATCACCATCCACCCCACCAATAGAATATCACCATCCACCCCACCAATAGAATATCACCATCCACCCCACCACCATTAGAATATCACCATCCCCACCCACCACAACAGAATATCACCATCCACCCCACCAATAGAATAACACCATCCACCCCACCAATAGAATAACACCATCCACCCCACCAATAGAATATCACCATCCACCCCACCAATAGAATATCACCATCCACCCCACCAATAGAATATCACCATCCACCCACCCCACCAATAGAATATCACCATCCACCCCACCAATAGAATAACACCATCCACCCCACCACAATAGAATAACACCATCCACCCCACCAATAGAATATCACCATCCACCCCACCAATAGAATATCACCATCCACCCCACCAACAGAATAACACCATCCACCCCATCAATAGAATATCACCATCTGCCCCACCAATAGAATATCACCACCCACCCCACCAATAGAATAACACCATCCACCCCACCAATAGAATATCACCATCCACCCCACCAATAGAATATCACCATCCACCCCACCAATAGAATATCACCATCCACCCCACCAATAGAATAACACCATCCACACCACCCCACCAATAGAATAACACCATCCACCCCACCAATAGAATATCACCATCCACCCCACCAATAGAATATCACCATCCACCCCACCAATAGAATATCACCATCCACCCCACCAATAGAATATCACCATCCACCCCACCAATAGAATAACACCATCCACCCCACCAATAGAATAACACCATCCACCCCCACCAATAGAATATCACCATCCACCCCACCAATAGAATATCACCATCCACCCCACCAATAGAATATCACCATCCACCCACCCCACCAATAGAATATCACCATCCACCCCACCAATAGAATATCACCATCCACCCCACCAATAGAATATCACCATCCACCCCACCAATAGAATAACACCATCCACCCACCCCACCAATAGAATATCACCATCCACCCCACCAATAGAATATCACCATCCACCCCACCAATAGAATATCACCATCCACCCCACCAATAGAATATCACCATCCACCCCACCAATAGAATAACACCATCCACCCCACCAATAGAATATCACCATCCACCCCACCAATAGAATATCACCATCCACCCCACCAATAGAATATCACCAACCACCCCACCAATGAGATATCACCATCCACCCCACCAATAGAATATCACCATCCACCCCACCAATAGAATATCACCATCCACCCCACCAATAGATATACATCCATCCACCCCACCAATAGAATATCACCATCCACCCCACCAATAGAATATCACCATCCACCCCACCAATAGAATATCACCACCCACCCCACCAATAGAATAACACCATCCACCCCACCAATAGAATATCACCACCCACCCCACCAATAGAATATCACCACATGTCAGAACACAACAGCAGATCAGCTGCTCTGACCAATAAGTGCAGATAATGGAAGCGTCTCAATTGGTGCTCTATTCCCTATATGGTGCACTACCTGGTCACCACAGTCGGGACGCTGTGTTCCACCCTCGTATTTCTCCCATCTTCCTACCTCCCCCTCCTATTCTTCCTCCCCTCCCTATCACTCCCCTGATCCTTCTTCGTGTCCCTCCCCTCTTCCCTCCATAAGGTCGTTGTTTTCATTGTCCTCCCATGTTGTGCCAGATCACGTGACTCAAACACATAGATACGGGTGTTGGCTACAGGAGCCATGATCTTCTGTTGTGTCTTTGTGTGGTAATACAGGAACCTCCCATCCCCATACAGTACATGTGAGTGTACAAGACAATCCCACTCCTGAGTGAGTCAGTGTGACTGCTGACTGATCTGATCCAGCACAGTCAATATTGACTCTAAGTATCCCTTTCACACTGTTGATGTACTGACTCACTCCTTCCATTCTTACTATGTACCACCCTCCTATTCATCCCCTCTTCCGTTCTCCCCTCCTATTCATCCCCTCTTCCGTTCTCCCCTCCTGTAGTCTCCAGAGCTGTAGCTGTTAGTAGCTAGCTGTAGTCAACACTGTAGTCTCCAGAGCTGTAGCTGTTAGTAGCTAGCTGTAGTCCATACTGTAGTCTCCAGAGCTGTAGCTGTTAGTAGCTGTAGTCAATACTGTAGCCTCCAGAGCTGTAGCTGTTAGTAGCTAGCTGTAGTCAATACTGTAGCCTCCAGAGCTGTAGCTGTTAGTAGCTGTAGTCAATACTGTAGTCTCCAGAGCTGTAGCTGTTAGTAGCTGTAGTCAATACTGTAGTCTCCAGAGCTGTAGCTGTTAGTAGCTGTAGTCAATACTGTAGTCTCCAGAGCTGTAGCTGTTAGTAGCTAGCTGTAGTCAATACTGTAGTCTCCAGAGCTGTAGCTGTTAGTAGCTAGCTGTAGTCAATATTGTAGTCTCCAGAGCTGCAGCTGTTAGTAGCTGTAGTCATTACTGTAGTCTCCAGAGCTGTAGCTGTTAGTAGCTGTAGTCAATACTGTAGTCTCTAGAGCTGTAGCTGTTAGTAGCTGTAGTCTGTAGTCTCCAGAGCTGTAGCTGCTGTAGTCTCCAGAGCTGTAGCTGTTAGTAGCTGTAGTCAATACTGTAGTCTCCAGAGCTGTGGCTGTTAGTAGCTGTAGTCAACACTGTAGCTCTCCAGAGCTGTAGCTGTTAGTAGCTGTAGTCATTACTGTAGTCTCCAGAGCTGTAGCTGTTAGTAGCTGTAGTCAATACTGTAGTCTCTAGAGCTGTAGCTGTTAGTAGCTGTAGTCAATACTGTAGTCTCCAGAGCTGTAGCTGTTAGTAGCTGTAGTCCATACTGTAGTCTCTAGAGCTGTAGCTGTTAGTAGCTGTAGTCAATACTGTAGTCTCCAGAGCTGTAGCTGTTAGTAGCTGTAGTCAATACTAGTCTCTAGAGCTGTAGCTGTTAGTATCTCCTGTAGTCAATACTGTAGTCTCCAGAGCTGTAGCTGTTAGTAGCTGTAGTCAATACTGTAGCCTCCAGAGCTGTAGCTGTTAGTAGCTGTAGTCAATACTGTAGTCTCCAGAGCTGTAGCTGTTAGTAGCTGTAGTCAATACTGTAGTCTCCAGAGCTGTAGCTGTTAGTAGCTGTAGTCCATACTGTAGTCTCTAGAGCTGTAGCTGTTAGTAGCTGTAGTCAATACTGTAGTCTCCAGAGCTGTAGCTGTTAGTAGCTGTAGTCAATACTGTAGTCTCCAGAGCTGTAGCTGTTAGTAGCTGTAGTCAATACTGTAGTCTCCAGAGCTGTAGCTGTTAGTAGCTGTAGTCAATACTGTAGCCTCCAGAGCTGTAGCTGTTAGTAGCTGTAGTCATTACTGTAGTCTCCAGAGCTGTAGCTGTTAGTAGCTGTAGTCAATACTGTAGTCTCCAGAGCTGTAGCTGTTAGTAGCTGTAGTCAATACTGTAGTCTCCAGAGCTGTAGCTGTTAGTAGCTGTAGTCATTACTGTACCTGTAGCTGTTAGTAGCTGTAGTCAATACTGTAGTCTCTAGAGCTGTAGCTGTTAGTAGCTGTAGTCAATACTGTAGTCTCCAGAGCTGTAGCTGTTAGTAGCTGTAGTCCATACTGTAGTCTCTAGAGCTGTAGCTGTTAGTAGCTGTAGTCAATACTGTAGTCTCCAGAGCTGTAGCTGTTAGTAGCTGTAGTCAATACTGTAGTCTCCAGAGCTGTAGCTGTTAGTAGCTGTAGTCAATACTGTAGTCTCCAGAGCTGTAGCTGTTGTAGCTCAATACTGTAGCCTCCAGAGCTGTAGCTGTTAGTAGCTGTAGTCAATACTGTAGTCTCCAGAGCTGTAGCTGTTAGTAGCTGTAGTCAATACTGTAGTCTCCAGAGCTGTAGCTGTTAGTAGCTGTAGTCCATACTGTAGTCTCTAGAGCTGTAGCTGTTAGTAGCTGTAGTCAATACTGTAGTCTCCAGAGCTGTAGCTGTTAGTAGCTGTAGTCAATACTGTAGTCTCCAGAGCTGTAGCTGTTAGTAGCTGTAGTCAATACTGTAGTCTCCAGAGCTGTAGCTGTTAGTAGCTGTAGTCATTACTGTAGTCTCCAGAGCTGTAGCTGTTAGTAGCTAGCTGTAGTCAATACTGTAGTCTCCAGAGCTGTAGCTGTTAGTAGCTGTAGTCATTACTGTAGTCTCCAGACCTGTAGCTGTTAGTAGCTGTAGTCAATACTGTAGTCTCCAGAGCTGTAGCTGTTAGTAGCTGTAGTCAATACTGTAGCCTCCAGAGCTGTAGCTGTTAGTAGCTAGCTGTAGTCAATACTGTAGTCTCCAGAGCTGTAGCTGTTAGTAGCTGTAGTCAATACTGTAGTCTCCAGAGCTGTAGCTGTTAGTAGCTGTAGTCAATACTGTAGTCTCTAGAGCTGTAGCTGTTAGTAGCTAGCTGTAGTCAATACTGTAGTCTCCAGAGCTGTAGCTGTTAGTAGCTAGCTGTAGTCAATACTGTAGTCTCCAGAGCTGTAGCTGTTAGTAGCTAGCTGTAGTCAATACTGTAGTCTCCAGAGCTGTAGCTGTTAGTAGCTGTAGTCATTACTGTAGTCTCCAGAGCTGTAGCTGTTAGTAGCTGTAGTCAATACTGTAGCCTCCAGAGCTGTAGCTGTTAGTAGCTGTAGTCAATACTGTAGTCTCCAGAGCTGTAGCTGTTAGTAGCTGTAGTCAATACTGTAGCCTCCAGAGCTGTAGCTGTTAGTAGCTAGCTGTAGTCAATACTGTAGTCTCTAGAGCTGTAGCTGTTAGTAGCTGTAGTCAATACTGTAGTCTCCAGAGCTGTAGCTGTTAGTAGCTGTAGTCAATACTGTAGTCTCCAGAGCTGTAGCTGCCAGTAGCTGTAGTCAATACTGTAGTCTCTAGAGCTGTAGCTGTTAGTAGCTAGCTGTAGTCAATACTGTAGTCTCCAGAGCTGTAGCTGTTAGTAGCTAGCTGTAGTCAATACTGTAGTCTCCAGAGCTGTAGCTGTCAGTAGCTGTAGTCAATACTGTAGTCTCCAGAGCTGTTGCTGTTAGTAGCTGTAGTCAATACTGTAGTCTCCAGAGCTGTAGCTGTTAGTAGCTGTAGTCAATACTGTAGTCTCCAGAGCTGTTGCTGTTAGTAGCTAGATTAATCTTTCCTAATTGGGCTGGATGATGTGTGTGTTGCTTAGGCAGGAGATTAGTTAGAATATGTTAGAGAAGCCGTGCTAACTAGCTCACATCTCTGCAGTGTCCAGGAGAAACCAGCACATGGCAGAACACACCTATCTAACTACTGCAGCACCGCACACCTAGCTAGCTACTGCAGAACACACCTAGCTAGCTACTGCAGCACCGCACACCTAGCTAGCTACTGCAGCACCGCACACCTAGCTAGCTACTGCAGCACTGCACACCTAGCTAGCTACTGCAGCACCGCACACCTAGCTAGTTACTGCAGCACCGCACACCTAGCTAGCTACTGCAGCACTGCACACCTAGCTAGCTACTGCAGCACCGCACACCTAGCTAGTTACTGCAGCACCACCACCTAGCTAGCTACTGCAGAACACACCTAGCTAGCTACTGCAGCACCGCACACCTACCTAGCTACTGCAGCACCGCACACCTAGCTAGCTACTGCAGCACCTGCACACCCTAGCCAGCTACTGCAGCACCGCACACCCAGCCAGTTACCGCAGCACCACCACCCAGCCAGCTACCTGCAGAACACACCCAGCCAGCTACCGCAGCACCGCACACCCAGCTAGCTACTGCAGCACCGGGCACACCCTAGCTAGCTACGCAGCACTGCACACCAGCTAGCTACCTTGCAGCACCGCACACCTAGCTAGTTACTGCAGCACCGCACACCTAGCTAGTTACTGCAGCACCACCACCTAGCTAGCTACTGCAGAACACACCTAGCTAGCTACTGCAGCACCGCACACCTACCTAGCTACTGCAGCACCGCACACCTAGCTAGCTACTGCAGCATCGCCATCTAGCTAGCTACTGCAGAACACACCTAGCTAGCTACTGCAGCACCGCACACCTAGCTAGCTACTGCAGAACCACCACCTAGCTAGCTACTGCAGCAGCACCACCTAGCTAGCTACTGCAGCACTGCACACCTAGCTAGCTACTGCAGCACTGCACACCTAGCTAGCTACTGCACACCTAGCTAGCTACTGCAGCACTGCACACCTAGCTAGCTACTGCAGAACCACCACCTAGCTAGCTACTGCAGCACCACTACCTAGCTAGCTACTGCAGCACCGCACACCTAGCTAGCTACTGCAGCACTGCACACCTAGCTAGCTACTGCAGCACCACCACCTAGCTAGCTACTGCAGCACCACCATCTAGCTAGCTACTGCAGCACCGCACACCTAGCTAGCTACTGCAGCACCACCATCTAGCTAGCTACTGCAGCACTGCACACCTAGCTAGCTACTGCAGCACCGCACACCTAGCTACCTACTGTAGTACCACCACCTAGCTAGCTACTGCAGCACCACCACCTAGCTAGCTACTGCACACCTAGCTAGCTACTGCAGAACCACCACCTAGCTAGCTACTGCAGCACCACCACCTAGCTAGCTACTGCAGCACCGCACACCTAGCTAGCTACTGCAGCACTGCACACCTAGCTAGCTACTGCAGCACTGCACACCTAGCTAGCTACTGTAGTACCACCACCTAGCTAGCTACTGCAGCACCACCTAGCCAGCTACTGCAGCACTGCACACCTACCTAGCTACTGTAATACCACCACCTAGCTAACTATTGCAGCACCACCACCTATCTAGCTACTGCAGCACCACCACCTCCTAGCTAACTACTACAGCACCACCACCTAGCTAACTACTGCAGCACCACCACCTAGCTGCTTACTACAGCACCACCACCTGGCTAACTACTGCAGCACCACCACCTAGCTAACTACTGCAGCACCACCACCTAGATAACTACTGCAGCACCACCACCTAGCTGACTACTGCAGCACCACCACCTAGCTGACTACTGAAGCACCACCACCTAGCTAACTACTGCAGCACCACCACCTGGCTGACTACTACAGCACCACCACCTAGCTAACTACTGCAGCACCACCACCTAGCTGACTACTGCAGCACCACCACCTAGCTAACTACTGCAGCACCACTACCTAGCTGACTACTGCAGCACCACCACCTAGCTGACTACTACAGCACCACCACCTGGCTAACTACTATAGCACCACCACCTAGCTAACTACATACACCACCACCTCCTAGCTAACTACTAGAGCACCACCACCTAGATAACTACTACAGCACCACCACCTAGCTAACTACTGCAGCACCACCACCTAGCTGACTACTGCAGCACCACCACCTCCTAGCTAACTACTACAGCACCACCACCTAGCTAACTACTGCAGCACCACCACCTAGCTGACTACTACAGCACCACCACCTAGCTCAGCTTGACTATTACAGCACCACCACCTAGGTAACTACTACAGCACCACCACCTAGCTAACTACTGCAGCACCACCACCTAGCTGCTTACTACAGCACCACCACCTGGCTAACTACGCAGCACCACCCACCCAGCTAACTACTGCAGCACCACCACCAGCTAACTACCGCAGCACCACCACCTAGCTAACTACTGCAGCACCACCACCTGGCTAACTACTGCAGCACCACCACCTAGCTGACTACTACAGCACCACCACCTGGCTAACTACTGCAGCACCACCACCTAGCTAACTACTGCAGCACCACCACCTAGCTAACTACTGCAGCACCACCACCTAGCTAACTACTGCAGCACCACCACCTAGCTGACTACTGAAGCACCACCACCTAGCTAGCTACTGCAGCACCACCACCTAGCTGACTACTGCAGCACCACCACCTAGCTAACTACTGCAGCACCACTACCTAGCTGACTACTGCAGCACCACCACCTAGCTGACTACTACAGCACCACCACCTAGCTGACTACTGCAGCACCACCACCTAGCTGACTACTGCAGCACCACCACCTAGCTGACTACTGCAGCACCACCACCTGGCTAACTACTATAGCACCACCACCTAGCTGACTACATACACCACCACCACCTAGCTAACTACATACACCACCACCACCTAGCTAACTACTACAGCACCACCACATCACCACCACCGAGCTATCTACTGTGTGTTTGTGTGTCCTTAGGTAAAGAGATAGCCCAAAGCCAAGCATGGGCAAATCTGGACCACAGTCGCCGCAGGCTTTTGTTCCAGCCCAGTACTTACACACTTGATTAAACATAAAATGTAAGTCCTTCCTCCCGAAGCCCGGAGCCAAAACTATCTGGTCAGTAGACAAAGTTACAGATCTGCACAGAATTCACATGGACTCAAAAAAAAAAGCACAACAAACTATTTCCATGTTTGCTTGATATCTATTCTAATCTCTAATCATTCATTCATCAACGTCTGTAGGATTCCTTTCCACTTCCATAACCCCCCCCCATTAACATGGCAGTCATTTAGATGATTTTAATTAAGCAGGTTGATAACGTATCAATAAAATGGAAAAATCAATGACGCTTTTGCATTTGTCGTCGTCCCACCCCCTCCGGCCACGGACAGGCTCAAACAGTATCATTGATTTTATTCCATTTACGTCAGGGATTTTCGCTACTTGGCTTCCCATGGGACTAGATGGCTCTAACGTGTGAGAACAGACGAGGAGAGATGGGACTAGATGGCTCTAACGTGTGAGAGATGGGACTAGATGGCTCTAACGTGTGAGAGATGGGACTAGATGGCTCTAACGTGTGAGAACAGACGAGGAGAGATGGGACTAGATGGCTCTAACGTGTGAGAGATGGGACTAGATGGCTCTAACGTGTGAGAACAGACGAGGAGAGATGGGACTAGATGGCTCTAACGTGTGAGAACAGACGAGGAGAGATGGGACTAGATGGCTCTAACGTGTGAGAACAGACGAGGAGAGATGGGACTAGATGGCTCTAACGTGTGAGAACAGAAGAGGAGAGATGGGACTAGATGGCTCTAACGTGTGACAACCCATTTGTTTCGTCATTAAAGATATGCTGATCCAGCTGCCACCAGCTGCCAGCTCGGTTTATTAAGCAGTGATGGAGACTTGAAGAGCTTGGTTGTTTCCCAAATGGCACCCTATTCCCTATTTAGTGCACTACTTTAGACCAGAGCCCAATGGCACCCTATTCCCTATATAGTGCACTACTTTAGACCAGAGCTTTCTATGGGGATTTCCTAATTCTCAGTATAGTGCAATTACTTAGACCAGAGCCCTATGGGCCCAGCTTGAAAGTAGTGCACTATATAGGGAATAGGGTGTTATTTGGGACCTGTCCCTCTTGTTGGATGTCAATCTCCACTCATAGGGGAGCAGGTTGGGTCCCGAGGTTTTCTGTTAGTTAGTTAACAGAACACAGGTATACGGTGTGGTGGTCGGGGCTTGTATTCACAAAAGCGTCTCAGACCAGGAGTGCTGATCTAGGATCAGGCCCACATCTCTCCATGTCATCTGATTCATTGTGATCTAAAAGGCTAAACTGATCCAAGACCAGCACTCCTACTCTGAGACGCTTTGTGACGCTTTGGTCTGTAATTATTATTATTTTTTTTCATTTAATTTAACCTTTATTTGACTAGGCAAGTCAGTTAAAGAACAAATTCTTATTTACAACGACGGCCTACCTCGGCCAAAACCCTAACCCGACGACGCCAAACAATCGTAAGGCGCTCATGGAATCGAACCAGGGTCTGTAGAGGCGACCTCTAGCACTGAGATGCAGTGCCTCAGACCGCTGCGCCACTCAAGAGCCCTAACGTGTGCTACATGTCAAATTGTGTGTGATAGTGTCTAAGAGGGGTTTGTAAGTTACAACACTAGTGCACCATAGGAGGTAATAGGATGCCATTTGGGACGAGACACATGTGAAGTGTTGCTGATGCATTCCTCCAAATAGCATTTGAATCTTTTTATAACTTTAAACTGTACAAGGACTGCGGCACTTTTACAGTAATGTGGATTTAATGTCCCTGTAAAACTGCCTGTAATAAAGTAAATGTCACGTCCTGGCCAATAGATAGCCCTCTGGCTTCTCTATGGTGTTTTTGGTCAGGATGTGACCAGGGGGGTTTTGTGTTGGTTCCCAATTAGAGGCAGCTGTGAGTCGTTGCCTCTAATTGGGAACCCTATTTTAAGTTTGTTCCCGTCCCCACCTGCCTTTGTGGGTTATTGTTTGTGTGTAGTGCCTATGCTCTACACCACATGTCAGATCTTTGTTCTTTGTTTTGTCTCTTGTATTTGGAAGTTTCACTACTCTATTAAAAACATGTGGAACTCAACCTGCGCTGCGCTTTGGTCCGCTTATTCAGAAGATCGTGACAGTAAAGAATCACACGTTGAAAGATTTCCCGTGTTGCTAGATAGAGACACAGCATGGGATGTACCTTGTTTTAGTAATGACGTTGTTGCCACACAGGTATAAGACCCAACGTCATGTGAAGTGTTGTACCAACAGAACCAGAAGAAAAAAAAACATTCCTCCAACTAGCATTTGAATCACACAATGAAAGATTTCCCATGTTACTAGACAAGAGACAGGCAGACATCACAACTCCTGCTGGGCCACAGTGAACCGATACTTTTATCAACGTAGACATGTTTGATAGTGCACTAGAGACCGTTCCAAAACGTCCTGTTATTTCACCCCAGGAGGAGAACCTGATGACCACGAACGAGGGCACTGCTTGGGTTGCATCCCAAATGGCACCCTATTCCACATAGACCCGGTCAAAAGTAGTGCACTATATAGGGAATAGGGTGCCATAGGGCCCTGGTCAAAAGTAGTGTACTATATAGGGAATAGGGTTTCATTTGGGATGTGGGACTTGTATTGCAGGGAGACTGCGCTTCCTTCGGAACATTCCAATTGAGGAAAGGGAAACCCTTTGGAATACCATGCTAGATAATATGCAAATCATTTGCCTCGCTGCCTTTTGAGTTCCTGAACTTCAGAATGTACATTCACCACTTCATTAATGATTCACCAATGAGATTCTTTAAATAGATCTGGGGGTGGAGATTTCCACATAGGGTTCTGTATTTAGATATGGGGGCGGAACCTTAAGTTGTATGATCAATCATTCCAGTTCTGTGAGTGGAACATACACTCCCCGACATAGTTACTTGGACAGTGAAGCTTAATCTTTTACATTTGGCTCTATACTCCAGCGTTTTGGATTTGAGATTAAATGTTGCTAACATCTCACCATTACCAATAACAGGGAAGGCCAGGGAAGGCCAGGGAAGGTTAGGGAAGGCCAGGGAAGGTTAGGGAAGGCCAGGAAGGTCAGGGAAGGCCAGGGAAGGTCAGGAAAGGCCAGGGAAGGCCAGGGAAGGCCAGGGAAGGTTAGGGAAGGCCAGGGAAGGCCAGGGAAGGCCAGGAAGGTTAGGAAAGGCCAGGGAAGGCCAGGGAAGGTTAGGGCCAGGAAGGCAGGGAAGGTCAGGTAGGCCAGGGAAGGCCAGTGAAGGTCAGGAAAGGCCAGGGAAGGCCAGGGAAGGTCATAGGGAAGGTCAGAAACAGGAATAGGCCAGGGAAGGTCAGAGCAAGGCCAGGAAGGCTGCAGGAAGGCCAGGAAGGCCAGGGAACAGGAAATAGGGAATACAGGCCAGGGAATAGAGGCCAGGGAAGGCCAGGAATAGGAGGCACAAATTACTGAACAGCCCAGGAATAGGGAATAGGAAGGTCATGAGCCCAGGGAATAACAGGGCCAGGGAACAAAAAGGAATACAGGAGTCACCAGGAACAGGAATAAACAGGCCAGGGAATACAGGGTAAATATGCCAGGTACGGTGAATAATGGAGCCTCTCAGGAACAAACAGGGTACACAGGGAATAAGAAGCCAGATAAACAGGAATCAGTGGCCAGGCTCAGGGAGGCGGAACAGAAATAAACAGGAATAGTTCAGAATCAGGGAATAAGAGGGTCTCAGGTACCAGGGAATAGAGCCAACAGGGAATACTCAGGAACACCAGGCTAGGGGCCAATGGCCCCAGGAAGAGCCAGCGCTCAGGTAATACCTAGGAATAAAGGCACGTCACCAGGCCAGGCTGCTGAGGGGTGACCAGGCCAACAGGAATAAGGAGGCCAGTGGTCAGGAAAGAGGGTGCCCAGAGCGAACAGTGGGCTGACAATAGGGAACAGGTTAGGGAAGGTCTGGGTGGGAATACAGGCCAGGCCAGGGAAGGTGCTACCAGGAAGGCCAGGGAATACAGGGAGGCCAGGAATACCAGGGCCACCTGTACCAGAATAGGAAGGTTTCAGGGGAAAGGCGCAGGAAGGCTAGGGAATAGGCCAAGGCCAGGGAAGGCCAGGGGAAAGGCCAGGAGTCAGTGGCTGGCCGGAAGGTTAGGAAAGCCAGGGAAGGCCAGTGCCAGGGCCAGGGCGGTCAGGTGAACAGGAAGGCCAGGGGGAAAAGGGTCAGGAAAGGCCAGGGAAGGCCAGGGAAGGTTAGGGAAAGCCAGGGAAGGCCAGTGAAGGCCAGGGAAGGCCAGGGAAGGTTAGGGAAGATCAGGGAAGGTCAGGGAAGATCAGGGAAGGCCAGGGAAGGTTAGCGTTTTAGGGGTGGGGGTGATATTCATGCTTCTTTCTCACTCATCATTATTCACGATTAATTTGTGATGATACATAATCATGGTAGCATCCATTTGAATGTAGAAGTATTTACAAAAAAAGTGCCTCCAAAATGACACTACATTTATTTACAATTCATTTCTATTGGGCACAACATAATCCGAAACACAACCAAAACAAACTGCAAATGCATCCAACACGTTTGTAGAGTCGCAAGCTTGATGTAGTCAATGTGTGCTAGGAATATCAGATTAAATGCTACACATTTGACAAATTGAATACAGTATAAGTGCATGTTTCCAAACACTTTTGACACCTTCAAATGGGGACTAGATACATAATGCTTTCATTTGTAAACGGTGACGTTCTGTCCTATCGCCTCATATGAAACATTTGATTTCAAATCCAATATTCTGGAGAATAGAGCTTCACTGTCCAAATAAATACGTGGGGTAGTGTATGTACTTCTAAAAGATCTTTCCTTTTGTAGTCAACTATGGGGGTGGATTCCACAACGCATTATCAGGGCTTGGCCTTAGGACGTAGGTTTAATGAACCTAGTCACAATGTCTGTGTGCCATACCGCATCCCGTTCCCTATGTAGTGCATAACTATCGACCAAAGGCCCCTAAAACACCCAAATATTGTAAGTCCTTTTAGACTAGAGAGTATTTGTATTTGAATGTGATGCCTGTAATTTATGTAATGTAACAGCTCTTTGACCTATAAAACAGATTGTATGAGAAAATAAATTGTCAGCATTTACATCCTCAACATATGTTCCTTATGGCATCTACCAGTTTAAAAAGAATTCATAAATATATATTCACCTTCATTTCACCATTTTAACTGTTGCAGCAAGAAAAGAGGTTTAACCTTTAAAAGCTGAGAGAAGATTGAATCTCGGCCAAACACAATCTGATCGCGGGTTATGTGATTGTGTCTGTGAATAACTGGTACAAGTAGGGCAAAATTACAGTAACTTTCTCAAAAAAATCCCAAATTTTCCAGAAATTCCAGGAATCTTCCAACCGGGATTTGAGGAAAACCTGGACATTCTGAGGAAATTTTGCAACCCTAGATCCAAGCAATCTCTGAAAGGGTGAAACCCGGCTAATAGTTGACCCATACCCATAACACATCTATCCAACCTATTGGGATTGACCCATACCATAACACATCTATCCATCCTATTGGGATTGACCCATACCATAACACATCTATCCATCCTATTGGGATTGACCCATACCATAACACATCTATCCATCCTATTGGGATTGACCCATACCGTAACACATCTATCCATCCTATTGGGATTGACCCATACCGTAACACATCTATCCAACCTATTGGGATTGACCCATACCGTAACACATCTATCCAACCTATTGGGATTGACCCATACCAATACAAATTTTCCCTTAAAGTGAAACAACACATTTAACATTTCAGTCAAAGATTTTAATATCATTGCTAGTTCTTTATATATTTTTCTTCATTTGTTTATTTTAATTCCTCATAAATGATCAGTACTTGTCATGTGTTAGGATAGTGTTGTCTTCACACAGACTCATGTAGACACTGTAGTGTTTTTTGATCTTCTTTTTTTATAGTTAGTAGTGAAGCACACGTTCTTATCCAGAGCGACATGCAGTGGTGAGTTCATACATTTTAATAATTTTTTTTCCTCATACTGGTCACCCTTGGGAATCGAACCCACCACCCTGGCGCCATGCTCTACCAACTGAGCTACACGGGACTACTGGTCGTCATTTAAAAAAAAAAAAAAAAAAAAAAAGAATTCTCTGTACACATCCACATGGTTGCCAGGTTTTTAAAGGATGCAGCGGCCGTCGTGGGGGATAGGCGTCGTGGGTGATGGGTAATCTCCATGACGACAGCCTGTTGTATCCATGGTGACCTGAGTGGCGGGTGGTGCCTGAGATAGTCTGTTTAGTGTCCTTCCTCTCTGACACACACCTCGCCGCTCTGGGGAACCAATCAGAGAGAGGGAGGGAAGGAAGATATCAGAATGGAACCCTAGAAATGCATCCATCCTTCCTTAATGTACTTACTTTTGTAATAAATAGAATGGATCCTTACAAACTCTTTTTTAAATCGTCACTGATCTAATTCATGGAATGGATCCTGCCATCTCTACCCCTAACTATAGAGACCCTATATCTCTACCCCTAACTATAGAGACCCTATATCTCTACCTCTAACTATAGAGACCCTATATCTCTACCTCTAACCCTAACTATAGAGACCCTATATCTCTACCTCTACCCCTAACTATAGAGACCCTATATCTCTACCTCTAACCCTAACTATAGAGACCCTATATCTCTACCCCTAACTATAGAGACCCTATATCTCTACCCCTAACCCAAACTATAGAGACCCTATATCTCTACCTCTAACCCTAACTATAGAGACCCTATATCTCTACCCCTAACTATAGAGACCCTATATCTCTACCCCTAACCCTAACTATAGAGACCCTATATCTCTACCTCTAACCCTAACTATAGAGACCCTATATCTCTACCCCTAACTATAGAGACCCTATATCTCTACCCCTAACCCTAACTATAGAGACCCTATATCTCTACCCCTAACTATAGAGACCCTATATCTCTACCTCTAACCCTAACTATAGAGACCCTATATCTCTACCCCTAACTATAGAGACCCTATATCTCTACCTCTAACCCTAACTATAGAGACCCTATATCTCTACCCCTAACTATAGAGACCCTATATCTCTACCTCTAACCCTAACTATAGAGACCCTATATCTCTACCCCTAACTATAGAGACCCTAAATCTCTACCTCTACCCCTAACTATAGAGAGCCTATATCTCTACCCCTAACTATAGAGACCCTAAATCTCTACCTCTATCCCTAACTATAGAGACCCTAAATCTCTACCTCTAACCCTAACTATAGAGACCCTATATCTCTACCTCTAACCCTAACTATAGAGACCCTATATCTCTACCCCTAACTATAGAGACCCTATATCTCTACCCCTAACTGTAGAGACCCTAAATCTCTACCTCTAACCCTAACTATAGAGACCCTATATCTCTACCCCTAACTATAGAGACCCTAAATCTCTACCTCTAACCCTAACTATAGAGACCCTATATCTCTACCCCTAACTATAGAGACCCTAAATCTCTACCTCTAACTATAGAGACCCTATATCTCTACCTCTAACTATAGAGACCCTATATCTCTACCCCTAACTATAGAGACCCTAAATCTCTACCTCTACCCCTAACTATAGAGACCCTATATCTCTACCCCTAACTATAGAGACCCTATATCTCTACCTCTACCCCTAACTATAGAGACCCTATATCTCTACCCCTAACTATAGAGACCCTATCTATTCTACTATAGAGACCCTAAATCTCTACCTCTACCCCTAACTATAGAGACCCTAAATCTCTACCTCTAACCCTAACTATAGAGACCTCCATATCTCTACTCCCCAACTATAGAGACCCTAAATCTCTACCTCTACCCCTAACTATAGAGACCCTATATCTCTACCTCTACCCCTAACTATAGAGACCCTATATCTCTACCTCTAACCCTAACTATAGAGACCCTATATCTCTACCCCTAACTATAGAGACCCTATATCTCTACCTCTAACCCTAACTATAGAGACCCTATATCTCTACCCCTAACTATAGAGACCCTAAATCTCTACCTCTACCCCTAACTATAGAGACCCTATATCTCTACCCCTAACTATAGAGACCCTAAATCTCTACCTCTACCCCTAACTATAGAGACCCTAAATCTCTACCTCTAACCCTAACTATAGAGACCCTATATCTCTACCTCTAACCCTAACTATAGAGACCCTATATCTCTACCCCTAACTATAGAGACCCTAAATCTCTACCTCTACCCCTAACTATAGAGACCCTATATCTCTACCCCTAACTATAGAGACCCTATATCTCTACCCCTAACTATAGAGACCCTATATCTCTACCCCTAACTATAGAGACCCTATATCTCTACCTCTAACCCTAACTATAGAGACCCTATATCTCTACCCCTAACTGTAGAGACCCTATATCTCTACCCCTAACTATAGAGACCCTATATCTCTACCCCTAACTATAGAGACCCTATATCTCTACCCCTAACTATAGAGACCCTATATCTCTACCCCTAACTGTAGAGACCCTATATCTCTACCCCTAACTATAGAGACCCTAAATCTCTACCTCTAACCCTAACTATAGAGACCCTATATCTCTACCCCTAACTATAGAGACCCTAAATCTCTACCTCTAACCGTAACTATAGAGACCCTATATCTCTACCCCTAACTATAGAGACCCTATATCTCTATCTCTACCCCTAACTATAGAGACAATATATCTCTACCCCTAACTATAGAGGCCCTATATCTCTACCTCTAACCCTAACTATAGAGGCCCTATATCTCTACCCCTAACTACAGAGACCCTATATCTCTATCTCTACCTCTAACTATAGAGACAATATATCTCTACCCCTAACTATAGAGGCCCTATATCTCTACCTCTAACCTTAACTATAGAGACCCTATATCTCTACCCCTAACTATAGAGACCCTATATCTCTACGCCTAACTATAGAGACCCTATATCTCTACCCCTAACTATAGAGACCCTAAATCTCTACCTCTAACCCTAACTATAGAGACCCTATATCTCTACCCCTAACTATAGAGACCCTATATCTCTACCTCTAACTATAGAGACCCTATATCTCTACCTCTAACTATAGAGACCCTATATCTCTACCCCTAACTATAGAGACCCTATATCTCTACCCCTAACTATAGAGACCCTGTATCTCTACCTCTACCCATGTAGGTCAGAGTGTAGGGGCCAAGTATTACCTACCCATGTAGGTCAGAGTGTAGGGGCCAAGTATTAACTACCCATGTAGGTCAGAGTGTATTGTTTAATTATTTCATTCTGTTGAGGTGCCTTCCCCCATCCACTCCTCCCTGTCATGGAAGAAGAGATAGATGTGTGGGAGTTAGAGAGGGAGGAGAGTGGGAGGGAGAGAAGGAGGAGGAGGAGGGAGGAGTGGGGCCTGTGGCTGGAGTGGAGTAGGGCCTGTGGCTGGGGAGGAGTGGTGCCCGTGGCTGGGGTGGAGTAGGGCCTGTGGCTGGAGTGGAGTAGGGCCTGTGGCTGGGGAGGAGTGGGGCCTGTGGCTGGGTTGGAGTGGGGCCCGTGGCTGGGGAGGAGTGGGGCCTGTGGCTGGGGTGAAGTAGGGCCTGTGGCTGGAGTGGAGTAGGGCCTGTGGCTGGGGAGGAGTGGGGCCTGTGGCTGGGGTGGAGTGGGTCCCGTTGCTGGGGAGGAGTGGGGCCTGTGGCTGGGGTGGAGTAGGGCCTGTGGCTGGGTGGGAGAGGGCCTGGCTGGGGAGGAGTGGGGCCCGTGGCTGGGGAGGAGTGGGGCCTGTGGCTGGGGTGGAGTGGGGCCTGTGGCTGGGGTGGAGTAGGGCCTGTGGCTGGGGTGGAGTAGGGCCTGTGGCTGGGGTGGAGTGGGGCCCGTGGCTGGGGTGGAGTAGGGCCTGTGGCTGGGGAGGAGTTGGGCCCGTGGCTGGGGTGAAGTAGGGCCTGTGGCTGGGGTGGAGTGGGGCCCGTGGCTGGGGTGGAGTAGGGCCTGTGGCTGGGAGGAGGAGGTGCCCTGCTGGCTGGGAGGAGTGGGGCCTGTGGCTGGGGTGGAGTAGGGCCTGTGGCTGGGGTGGAGTGGGGCCTATGCCTGGGGTGAAGTAGGGCCTGTGGCTGGAGTTTAGTAGGGCCTGTGGCTGGGGAGGAGTGGGGCCTGTGGCTGGGGTGGAGTGGGGCCCGTGGCTGGGGAGGAGTGGGGCCTGTGGCTGGGGTGGAGTAGGGCCCGTGGCTGGGGTGGAGTAGGGCCCGTGGCTGGGGAGGAGTGGGGCCCGTGGCTGGGGTGGAGTAGGGCCTGTGGCTGGGGAGGAGTGGTGCCCGTGGCTGGGGTGGAGTAGGGCCTGTGGCTGGGGTGGGGCCCGTGGCTGGCGAGGAGTTGGGCCCGTGGCTAGAGTAAAAGAAAAACACGTCTTTTTATAAATAATGTTTTGTTGTTGCATTTAACTGTTGAAAATACTGTTATAGGGGCCATTTCCTTAGTAGGTGATGTCAAAGGTCACCATGTGGGAGAAGTGGGTGCACAGGATGATAGACTAGTGTCCCACTAGTAATTACCAGTTGGAGGGCCATTCAAGTTGATTTTGTCCCAGTCGTATGTGGTAAATTCCCACTTCCCACTTGGTTTGGAAAGCACCATGAAACTACCTCCTTCAGTGCCAGATGCACAATTGTGACTCTCATAAAGGGGGCATGTCTGTAGCACGGTACATCCCCCACTCCGGGGTCATGTGACGGGCTGTCACTGGGTTAGGGAGCGGCATCAGTGTTCTGAGTTTTGGAGAGTCTGGCGTGCCCAATGTAAAATGCCTGGTACTCAGGCCCAGAATTTAGGATATGCACATAATTAGTAGTATTGGATAGAACACACTCTGAAGTTTCTAAAACGGTTAAAATAATGTCTGTGAGTATAACAGAACTGATATGGGAAATTCATCCAAGAAAATGTGATTTTGTGTGCTGGGTCATTTTCCAATGGGTTGCTATTGGAAATGCTTAAATCCAGCTCCCAGGCGCGCAGGACCCGGGAGCGTGCGCCTCGTTTTTTTTTTCATTTCTATCGCCCAGGTTATTATCCGTGTGAAATATAATTGTTAATATACATAATAGTGTACCTAAGGATCGATTACAAACGTTGTTTGATTTGTTTGGACAAAGTTGATAGGTATATTTTTTGTCTTGTATAATGGATGAGTGGACGTGGATTTTCTGAACAGAACGCGCCAACCAAACGGAGCTTTTTGGATATAAAGAGGGACTTTTTCGAACAAAAGGAACATTGATTGTCTTGCTTAGACACTTCGGATTACCATCAGCAGAAGATCATCAAAGGTAAGCAATTTATTTGAGCTCTTTTTATGTGTTTTGTGACAACCGTGCTGATTATATTATTATGCTAATGGGGGAAGTACATGGGGCGCTGTCCTCAGACAATCAAATGTTCTGCTTTCGCCGCAAAGCCTTTTTGAAATCTGACAACGCTGTGAGATTACCAACATTCTAAGCTTTTGAAGAGTGTGCAACACTCGTATTTTCATGAATGTTTTATAATACTACATTCGCATTTTAAATTTGGCGCTCTACATTTTTACGGAAGTTGTCGTAGGTTGGGCGCCTGTTGGACCCACTGCTCCTTAATTACATAGACCTCACAAAGACCTACACATAGACCTCACATAGACCTCAAATAGACCTACACATAGACTTCACATTGACCTACACACAGTCCTCACATAGACCTACACATAGACCTCACATAGACCTACGAATATACCTCACATAGACCTCACATAGACCTCACATAGACCTACACCCTACACATAGACCTCACATAGACCTCACATAGACCTCACATAGACCTACACATAGACCTCACATAGACCTCCAGTGAACTACACATAGACCTCACATAGATCTACACATAGACCTACACATAGACCTACACATAGACCTCACATAGACCTCACATAGATCTCACATAGACCTCACATAGACCTACACATAGACCTCACATAGACCTACACATAGACTTCACATTGACCTACACACAGACCTCACATAGACCTACACATAGACCTCACATAGACCTACACATAGACTTCACATTGACCTACACACAGACCTCACATAGACCTACACATAGACCTACACATAGACCTCACATAGACCTACACATAGAACTCACATAGACCTACACATAGAACTCACATAGACCTCACATAGACTTCTATAGATCTCACATAGACCTCCATAGAACTACACATAGACCTCACATAGACCTACACATAGACCTCACATAGACCTCAAATAGACCTACACATAGACCTCACGTAGACCTCACGTAGACCTCACGTAGACCTCACATAGACCTCAAATAGACCTACACATAGACCTAATAACCCATAGGCCTATAGTGATAGTCTATATACAGTGAGGGGAAAAAAGTATTTGA
This sequence comes from Brachymystax lenok tsinlingensis, assembly GCA_030435695.1. Classification (NCBI taxonomy): domain Eukaryota; kingdom Metazoa; phylum Chordata; class Actinopteri; order Salmoniformes; family Salmonidae; genus Brachymystax; species Brachymystax lenok. The sequence goes on along the minus strand of CM059814.1, from coordinate 4,374,119 downwards.
TCCCCTGCTGATTTTGTACGTTTGCCCACTGACAAAGAAATGATCAGTCTATAATTTTAATGGTAGGTATATTTGAACAGTGAGAGACAGAATAACAACAACAAAAACCCAGGAAAAAGCATGTGAAAAATGTTATAAATTGATTTGCATTTTAATGAGGGAAATAAGTATTTGAACCCCTCTCAATCAGAAAGATTTCTGGCTCCCAGGTGTCTTTTATACAGGTAACGAGCTGAGATTAGGAACACACTCTTAAAGGGAATGCTCCTAATCTCAGTTTGTTACCTGTATAAAAGACACCTGTCCACAGAAGCAATCAATCAATCAGATTCCAAACTCTCCACCATGGCCAAGACCAAAGAGCTCTCCAAGGATGTGAGGGACAAGATTGTAGACCTACACAAGGCTGGAATGGGCTACAAGACCATCGCCAAGCAGCTTGGTGAGAAGGTGACAACAGTTGGTGCGATTATTCGCAAATGGAAGAAACACAAAAGAACTGTCAATCTCCCTTGGCCTGGGGCTCCATGCAAGATCTCACCTCGTGGAGTTGCAATGATCATGAGAACGGTGAGGAATCAGCCCAGAACTACACGGGAGGATCTTGTCAATGATCTCAAGGCAGCTGGGACCATAGTCACCAAGAAAACAATTGGTAACACACTACGCCATGAAGGACTGAAATCCTGCAGCGCCCGCAAGGTCCCCTGCTCAAGAAAGCACATATACATGCCCGCCTGAAGTTTGCCAATGAACATCTGAATGATTCAGAGGACAACTGGGTGAAAGTGTTGTGGTCAGACGAGACCAAAATGGAGCTCTTTGGCATCAACTCAACTCGCCGTGTTGTGAGGAGGAGGAATGCTGCCTATGACCCCAAGAACACCATGCCCACCGTCAAACATGGAGGTGGAAACATTATGCTTTGGGGGTGTTTTTCTGCTAAGGGGACAGGACAACTTCACCACATCAAAGGGACGATGGACGGGGCCATGTATCGTCAAATCTTGGGTGAGAACCTCCTTCCCTCAGCCAGGGCATTGAAAATGGGTCGTGGATGGGTATTCCAGCATGACAATTACCAAGAACACACGGCCAAGGCAACAAAGTAATGGCTCAAGAAGAAGCCCATTAAGGTCCTGGAGTGGCCTAGCCAGTCTCCAGACCTTAATCCCAAAGAAAATCCGTGGAGGGAGCTGAAGGTTCGAGTTGCCAAACGTCAGCCTCGAAACCTTAATGACTTGGAGAAGATCTGCAAAGAGGAGTGGGACAAAATCCCTCCTGAGATGTGTGCAAACCTGGTGGCCAACTACAAGAAACGTGGGGTTTTGCCACCAAGTACTAAGTCATGTTTTGCAGAGGGGGTCAAATATGTATTTCCCTCATTAAAATGCAAATCAATTTATAACAGGTCAGTTGCTATATGATTACACTGGTCAGAGGTCATTTGCTATATGATAACACTGGTCAGAGCTCAGTTGCTATATGATAACACTGGTCAGAGGTCAGTTGCTATATGATAACACTGGTCAGAGGTCAGTTGCTATATGATTACACTGGTCAGAGGTCAGTTGCTATATGATAACACTGGTCAGAGGTCAGTTGCTATATGATAACACTTGAGGGAGAAGAATGCTTTAAGGCTCTCGATTAGATCAATCAGTGATTGATATAGAGGAGGACTGGAGGGCCCTTCATGGCAAAAATCACTGATATCAAATAACTGGACAAATAACTGGACAAATAACTGGACAAATGCTCCAAAATCCTCCTCTAGACGAAGTCTGTTTTTGGTTTTACAGCGAGCTTTGTTTGGCCATTTTACTTGTTTTTTGTTGTTGGCTTGTGAGTCTTAGCTAGCTACTGTAGCTGACGGTGAGTGGCCTACACAGCGATAGCTACTGTTTACTGCACATGGTATCAGTGCGAAGGTGACCACGTGCCAGAACCTACCCATTATTCTGAAATTGATAAAGCTCGTTGTTTTTTTCCCTGTAAATAATCGAGCATAAGTCAAAATCATTACATGCTGTAGGCCCTAAATTAAATAGATTTTTATGTACATCGCCAGATTTTATGTACGATGTCCTTTAGTGCCGCGACAGGAACCTGCCAAATAAAATGCACACGTATCTCCTCCCAACTGCTGGCTACTCCATCTGATGGTGTATGTAGTAACCGAAAAAAGTGTAGAACCAACTATTCAAACCCCACCGAGAACGGGGCGAAAATCCGCGAGCTATGAACCCAAGACTGTGTGAAAAAAAACAATACAAACTCTATCGCTGTTGTAATTTCTTTGGCCCCGGTCAGAATAAGCTGCCAAGGGCTGCTTGAATGCAGAGGGGAGACAACGTTGTGTGGATGTTTCTTTTGCGTTACCGTCTCGCTCCGGTAAACTGGGCTGATGTCGGTGTAAATGTGTACGACGTATTTGTGGTGTTGTACAGCTGCCATAGGCTGTTCTTGTTGAGCGTGGCGACATACTGTTAATAACGTTTTCGTCCACAAATCTCCGTCCATCGCAGTTGTAATCTACTGGAAAGACAAAATGTTCCTGGAGATTTAACTGTTGATGGAGTTATCCCCCAATTGTGGTTTATTGAGCCTACCGCTCAACCTAGTACAGAACTACTTCCTGGCTGCGCCTCACAAAAGGGCAGTTTGAAAAACACACACACCTCTCTCTCTCCTAACAGCAGCATGTGGTATCTCTCCTAACAGCAGCATGTGGTATCTCTCCTAACAGCAGCATGTGGTATCTCTCCTAACAGCAGCATGTGGTATCTCTCCTAACAGCAGCATGTGGTATCTCTCCTAACAGCAACATGTGGTATCTCTCCTAACAGCAGCATGTGGTATCTCTCCTAACAGCAGCATGTGGTATCTCTCCTAACAGCAGCATGTGGTATCTCTCCTAACAGCAGCATGTGGTATCTCTCCTAACAGCAACATGTGGTATCTCTCCTAACAGCAGCATGTGGTATCTCTCCTAACAGCAGCATGTGGTATCTCTCCTAACAGCAGCATGTGGTATCTCTCCTAACAGCAACATGTGGTATCTCTCCTAACAGCAGCATGTGGTATCTCTCCTAACAGCAGCATGTGGTATCTCTCCTAACAGCAGCATGTGGTATCTCTCCTAACAGCAGCATGTGGTATCCCTCCTAACAGCAGCATGTGGTATCTCTCCTAACAGCAGCATGTGGTATCTCTCCTAACAGCAGCATGTGGTATCTCTCCTAACAGCAGCATGTGGTATCTCTCCTAACAGCAGCATGTGGTATCTCTCCTAACAGCAGCATGTGGTATCTCTCCTAACAGCAGCATGTGGTATCTCTCTTAACAGCAGCATGTGGTATCTCTCCTAACAGCAGCATGTGGTATCTCTCCTAACAGCAGCATGTGGTATCTCTCCTAACAGCAGCATGTGGTATCTCTCCTAACAGCAGCATGTGGTATCTCTCCTAACAGCAGCATGTGGTATCTCTCCTAACAGCAGCATGTGGTATCTCTCCTAACAGCAGCATGTGGTATCTCTCCTAACAGCAGCATGTGGTATCTCCTAACAGCAGCATGTGGTATCTCTCCCTAACAGCAGCATGTGGTATCTCTCCTAACAGCAGCATGTGGTATCTCTCCTAACAGCAAGCATGTGGTATCTCTCCTAACAGCAGCATGTGGTATCTCTCCTAACAGCAGCATGTGGTATCTCTCCTAACAGCAACATGTGGTATCTCTCCTAACAGCAGCATGTGGTATCTCTCCTAACAGCAGCATGTGGTATCTCTCCTAACAGCAGCATGTGGTATCTCTCCTAACAGCAGCATGTGGTATCTCTCCTAACAGCAGCATGTGGTATCCCTCCTAACAGCAACATGTTTACCTCAGGTGCTGCTCAGGTTTATACATGTGTTTGACCATCATGTAAATACTGTATCGCACACACGCGCGCGCACACACACGCACGCACGCACACACACACACACACACCCTCATTCACAGAAGTTGAGGTATGTGAGTGTAGTTACAGTATATAGATGGTTCTGAGCTGTCATTAGTGTCTATGTGGCATTATAAATGGTTTCATATAGTGGTTGTAACGCACTATGCTGCTGCTTGTTTTACCTGGACAGGGCCGTCCACCCCGTCCAGTCACTGCTCCGACAGCTGTTTCAAGGCACCTAGTGCAGTCTGCAGAGAGAGGGAGAACAGATGGCCCAGTGAGACAGGGAGGGACTGAGTGTCACCCTTGAGCTGTTTTTCAAATAACACTTACTCTGAGAAACTCAATGCCAATGGGACACTAAACCTTCTCCCTTCTAACACGAACACTTACTCTGAGAAACTCAATGCCAATGGGACACTAAACCTTCTCCCTTCTAACACGAACACTTACTCTGAGAAACTCAATGCCAACAGGACACTAACCCTTCTCCCTTCTAACCCTTACTCTGAGGAACCCAATGCCAACAGGACACTAACCCTTCTCCCTTCTAACCCTTACTCTGAGGAACCCAATGCCAACAGGACACTAACCCTTCTCCCTTCTAACCCTTACTCTGAGGAACCCAATGCCAACAGGACACTAACCCTTCTCCCTTCTAACCCTTACTCTGAGGAACCCAATGCCAACAGGACACTAACCCTTCTCCCTTCTAACCCTCTCTTCTCACCACGTTGTCTTTAGCTCCGTTACCCTAAATGTTTATCT